>JAODAL010030009.1:0-50679 GCA_025379985.1 Phyllomedusa bahiana | reverse complement strand
GTTTTACAAGCTGCTGTAGTACCAGTTACTATAAAATATCTGTAACCCAATTTGCGTACAAATGCACGATTTGTGCCAAACTGAGACGCACTGAGGGAAATAGAACTATTTAAAAGTTGAGTGAAATAGAACTATTTAAAAGTTATATGGATTACATATGGCAGTTTTGGCACCACTGACAACAGGCGGCAGTTACTATAAAATATCTGTAACCCAATTTGCGTACAAAGGGGCTATTGGCAAAAAACTGAGACGTACAGTCACCAATGAAAATGCAAAAACAAAAGGGACAATTTCACCTCAGGTGGGAGTTCTGCTGGCCACAAAGTGTTAAAAAAAATAGCTATTTCCATGTGAGTTCAAGACAGGAGAGCTGCACATCATCAATCCTCCTTTCAACCCCCCACACCCGCCCCCCCTCTCTCGGCTGCACACAGCACTAGCTTTGTTTACAAATCTCTCTCTAACTAAATCAGAACTTAAATTCTCTAATATAACTATATCCTAAGCTTCACAACTACAAGGATGGTTTTCTATATAAAAGAAGACTTCCTCTCTGAGCTGTTACAACAACGATTGGGACAGGCAGTGAGACGTGTTGCTCTGTAGTGAGATCAGTGAGCAATGAGGCTGAACGGGAAATGGAGTCGCATTCATAAAACGAGGTCATGTGATTTTTGCAGCAAATGAGATCCATTCATCGCCCAATCATGACGTCTTACACCCAGCTCACCTTGCTCTATGCTCTTCGCTGATTGACTGGCCGCCAAAATTACAGGAAACGCTGAAAAAGGCGCGATTGTAAACGTGATAATGATTAACGTTACGTTATTCAAGTAAACTATCGCATCATCGCCAAACACCGATAAACGTAAAAATCGTGCTGATTTCAACTTTTGTCGATAGTATCGCTCATCCCTATTACTGACCAAAGCTGGCAGCTTACCCCACCGAGGCCAGACACCCTAGTGGTATGTACCTTTCAGGTCTGCTGTTGTAAAACATTTAGTTGCAGAAAAATGCGACCATTAGAGGTCAATCTGTCACACTAGGCCTTCTACATATAAAAAGATAAGGAAGTACCATAAAGAGGTAATTGGAAACTGGGAAGGCACCTACTTCATACTCCTAATTTCCTCCCTGCATATGGAGGACATGGCAGCCAGAGCCTAATGAAGGCTACCAGAACTGCCATTGTTGTGAAACCTTGTCACAATTGCAAAATTTTCCCCATTTTTTTTTCTTGGTACCTACAATTACTTTTTCCCCCTTAAAACATTGTTGGTTTATTAAATGGCATCATTGAAAATATACAACTTGTCCAACAAAAAGCAATTGACTAATGAAAACAAAAATTTGCTGATCCTTAGGAAGTTATAGAGCAGAAAGGCCAGCTTATGAAGGAAAGTTTTTTGTAATGAGGGTTGTTAGGTATAAAAAGGGTGTGAGTTTGGGGGGGTTTGTCTGTAAAAAATATTTTCTTTGCGGGAAATTGATGTTTAAATTAGCTTCCGGGCGGGGAAAATGGGCAGTATTTCTGTAACTGCACAATCTGTAAATTTTTCCACAGGGTTGCTGGGGGTGAAATTTTGCCCTTTTTAAATAGACAAATGGTTCATTGCAAACAAGCAAAAACTGTAAAACTGGGGAAGGGAACCTTATGTGAGTTTGGGCAAAATCGATTCTAAGGGAAGTGGAATTCGTTTGAATTTTCCGGAAAAACTTGGTTTTCGTAACGAAATCAAAATTTTGGGGGTGATTCGGGGGAACGAAGTGTGCTTTTAAATTGAAAAAAGGCTGCGAGCACAGGGCTTTAAAAGGGGGCAAAGCACTCTGGGAGGAAAAAGGGCTTTCCCAAGCATGAAATTTGGAGGATGAACCAAAACCAGAACCGGCGGGATTTGTGACGTCCCCCCGCACTATATAAAAAACCAAAGCGCGCCGTGGGAGCTCACACCCCTCTCACTGTACTGACAGGGAAGGGTGCTGCGGGGGGGGTGATAGCGCTTTTTGAAAACTGATTTTTACACAGCAAATTTTTTTTGGGGTGTCTCAGCTTGTTCAGAGACTGTTCCCCCTAAATTGTTCTTTTCGTTTTTTTGGTTTTTGGGGGTATTGGGATCGAAATCCATGGCTTTCCACTGCAGCCCCTTATACATTCAATATCCAAGTGGGATCAAACCATTTCCGGGTTGTATTCATTTAAAAAAACCCAGGGGTTTTTTACAATCAAATACCACTTTTTTTTTGGGCCCTTCCCAAAATTTCTATTGCGAAATTTTTTAGCCAAGGGGTTAAAAAATTAAAGCTTTGTTTTGCGGGGTGTGCTGACAAAAATAAACCGCTTTTTCAACCCCAAATATATATTTTTTTTTTGGTACCCTAATTCACAAGCAAAGGTTAATTACAATTTTATCTCTTTTTTGTGTGGGTAAAAAATTTACGCCATTGTAACCCTAAAAAAGCTACAAGTTTGTGGGGGCTCAATTCTAATTTCCCCCCCCGCAATTTACACCCGGGGGTTTAAATTTAAAGGGTTTTTTTTTTTTTGGGGTTTTGCGGGAACAAAAATAAACCCGTCTTTTTCAGCCAAATATATATTTTTTTTTTTGGTTGCCAATTTCCCAAAGCAAAATTTAAATTTAAAATTTAATTTTCGTTGTGTGGCGTAGAAAATACACTTTGTAACACGCAAACAAAGCTACAAGTTTGTGGTGGCTAAATTTCTTTTGGCGAAAATTAAATTCCAGGGGTTAATTAAGCGTTTTTTTTCTGCTGTGTTGAAAAAATAAACCGTTTTTTTCAACCCCAAAATTTATTACATTTTTCTTTTTGCATAATTCACAAGCAAAGGTTAATTAAGCCTGTTTGTGTTTTTTTTTTTAGTAAAACAAACAGTGCTTGTAAACAAACACATACAAGAAAAAATTTTTCCTGGCCAAATTTGGGGGAAAGCGAAATTTTTTATCCAAGGGCCCCCCAAGCTTGTTACTGGGTTCATTTGGAGTAAAAAAACGGGTGTATTTTTATCAATACAGTTAGCTTCACAAACAGGGGTCTTTTCTTTTTGGAACAAACAGTTTGTCAGACAGAGAGGGGGGCAGGCTTTTAAAAACTGCGATGGCAGTGGCACAAAAAATTCTGAAAGGGGCCCCAGGTCCCCCAGCACAGAAAGGGGGAGCCCGCGCGGGGGGTCACTCGGTGAGGCCACAACTGCCGCTGTCCATCTACGGCCGTGTTTGTTCAGAACCCCAAAAGGGTTCTTATTTTGGGACAAAGGTCTCCTTTTCCCCTCCCAAAATACATCGAAAACCCCACCAAGAGTCGGGGGGAAAACCTCGACACAACATTAGTTGGCTTTCCCCCGGGGAGCGGGCCCAGCGGCCCTCCCTGCCCCTCAGCCCGCCTCGTCCCACCCCATTTCCCCTCAGCGGGGATCAAATATTTTGGTTTCTGGCTCACCCGCCACTTATACGGGGGGATGAACAATTTGAGGAGGGCAGCCCAGCGCAAATTTGGGCCCAGCGAAAAAAAAGGGGGGCCAATTTTCCCAGTTTTTTGCATTTAGGGGAAAAGTATAGATGTGGAGAGTGGCATGGGGGTCTTTGGGGGGTGAGAGGTCAGCCTGGCTTCCCAAGCCCGGTTTTTGAGGACAGTAGTGACATGAAACAAAATAGATGATAAATGAAAACCGACCGAATTTGGGGACCGGGGGTTGAAAGCAAGGGCTTCTTCATCGTGGGAGAAGGGGGCGTCATTTGCGGTCGGGCAGCGGCGCAGCCAGAAATGGGTTGTGGGGCCCGGGAGTCACGGGGTTTAGCAGCAGTGTGGGGTTCGGGAGCCAAGGGGCCCCACGGGGTAAAAAACCCCGCTTCGGGGGGTCCAAGACAGTAGCGGAAACGGGGGCTCACGAGGCCCAGCGGCGGCAGTAGTCATTTCATTTGCGGAGCGTTGGGGGTAAAATCAGTTTACTCGGCGGGTGGCAGTTCTTTGCTAAGACACCGGGGGACCGGTTTATGGGTAAAAGGTAGAATTGTGGGCAGAAAAGTAAGGGGGCCCCAGGGAGAAAAAGGTTGGCACAAGGGCCCCTGCTTCAACACATGCAGCTTTCCCCAAATCCGGGGGGCCTGGGAGAAACTTTTGGGCCCCGTTTGTGGTTTCCTCTGCCGCTGCAGCAGCAGCAGCGGCCGTGGCACGCACCCATTTCAGCCAGTAAAGGTTTTCCACCACCTCTGCAAAGGCAGCTGTTTCTTTTTGACATCCTCCCCCGGCCCCAGAGGGCCCCTGCCCCTCGCTACTCAGGGCGCCAGCAGTCTTTCAGAGGGGCCCGTTGTAAAGAGACAACAGTATGCTTTCCCAACCCAAACCTAAGGTGCAGCAGTGACCGTGCTCCTGCCCAAAGTTGTTGGTACTGCAGTCCCCCCCTTTCAAATGGGGGGGACTCTGCACCTTTTCAGAGAACAAAATGGCTTGTGCCGAGCCCAGATGGAGAGTTTTAAAACCGTAATTTTTTTCCAAAAAAAGGGAGTAAACCCGACTTCATAAATATTAGAACAGAAAGTGGGGTCAGTCCCCTTTAGCTTTTCGGGTTTTTTTTCCCAAAGGGCACGGCAAACGCGGACGTCTGGGCTGTAACTTCGGTTTAGGGCCGGGACTTTTCCTTAAAGGCCCACTGGGGGGAAAAGTGCTTTCCTGCCCAAAGGGACACCAAAAAACTTTTGGGCGGAGACCCCCGCTTTTTCCTCCACTTTTCTCAAAATTTCTGCTTTTGCCCCCAATGTTCCCCTCCTCTCCCCACCACCCCCAACCTTCAGCCTCCAAAGTACTGCCCCCATCATACCACATTTTGTTTGGGCACAGCGGTGTCCCCGCAGTTCTACAAACCAAACTTGCCCCGGCGAACGAAGTCACAAGGGGGGGAAAAATGTCCGCGTCATGCGCAAGAAAAACGATTGTGGGGTTTTTTCCGCGCCAACGCAAAACGGAACCCTGGTGACGGACAAAGGGAGGAAAAATGGTTTTTCCCCCGGGTGCCCCGGGGGGGGGGATGGTCCATGCGCCCTGCAAAGGGGCACGTGTTCCCCTCTGGTTGTAAAAGGTTCCTTTAAGCTTCCCCCCGGGCTTTAGAAAAATTCTGAAAAAGGGCCAGGAAAAATGTGCATGACTTTATCCATTCGTACAAAGCCCAAAAACCCTCCCCGAGTTGCAGCGGCCCAAAAGGCCTCCCCCAAACCCCGCTCTGATATGCGATGTTTCCACCCGCTGGAAATTTCCCGCCTGCACATTTTTGGACCCACTGTATGAACAAAAAGGAAAAGGGCCTTAACGGTTTTTTTATGATTTCCCGGCAGACAGAAGTAATTCCCCCGTTAAATTTTTATGTAAACCAGTGGCAGGGTCATGCGTGGAAAACCTGCCGTTTTTTTGAGGGCCCTTCAGGGGGAGGGCCCCGTTATTTGTCAGTTTGCCAGGGGCCCAGGGATAATTTGTCTTCCACTGCTTCATGTCCTGGAACAGATGCCCGAAAAAACTGTTGGGAGGGGGGGCTGGAGATTTTGGGACTACATCTCGTGGCCACATGAGCCGGGGGGCTGAAATGGAGGAGGAAAGGGGGAGGAGGAGGGCAAATTTGGGGCAGAAGCTTTTTCCCCGGTGGAAAAGGTGGATTTTCACCCAGGTGACAAGAAGGAGGAGCAGGGGCACGGAGGAGGTGGATGGAGAAAGAGGAAGACAGGGGAAAATGGGCTCCCAAGCACCCTGGCAGTATTTTAGTGGAAATTTGGGGGCAGGGGGCCCCCCCGGAGTCACTTGTGCAGATGTCCCGCCGCATGCCCTTTTTTCCTTTGGGTAGTGGGCAGCCGAAAAAGTCAGCATCCCGGGAAGGGGGTGACTTCTGGGGCCCCCACCCCATTGGACCCCCCTACCGGCCAAAATGGGGGCCTTTTTCCCCGCTTTTTTGGAGGGGAAAACCCAAACCAAAAAACATAGGGGGAAATCCCCCGTAATCGTTTGGCCCCCTGCCTAGTGCGGCCAAACGTCCCCCCCTCGACAGGTTCCCGGGCCGGGGGGTTCCTCAGCGCTTAAAAACTACTGCCGCGGCCGCTTTGGGGGGAAAGGGGGGGGGTTGGACAGTAACCTCCACAGCAGTAAACCCAAGTCTGGAGTCACTTTAAAGACAGCTTCCCTTTACCCGGCCCCCAGTGAGGAGGGCAGTCACCACACAGCAGCGCAGGACATGGAACATTCCCCGAAACCAAAAAAGGTTGTGGCCCTACTTGGACAGCACTCTGCCCCCCCAGAAAAAGGATTTCCCCGGGCTAATGGGCAGCCCCAAAGGTGTTTGGCCGCAAAATTCCCAGTTTTTGCAGTGGGAAGCGTCCTGCCCGGCCAGTAGTGTTGGGATCGGCGGGTGTTCGTGCGGGGGGGGGCCAGTTACCCCAAAGGAGAACCCGTTGTCCAGGGAAATGTTTTAACGACTGACTTTGTCAAGATTTAATCAGGTTTGGGTCGGCCAGGATTTCCCCCACACCAAAGCCTTAGGGGTCAGTCTGGGGTTTAAAAATACCCGCCTCAGCCACTATTCTGATGCCGCCACCCCCCCTGATGCCACAATTTTGCTGATAGTTTCTCCATCTGCCTACCCCGTCTTTTCCAGGGGGCTGGGATTGCCCCCACCCCAACACTCTGAAAATTGTGCCCCTCTATGTGCTCAAAGCTGCTGCTGTGTTGCTGTTTTCCGTGACTTCCCCACTGTGTCCCTTGTGCCCCTCCCGCGGCCTGGTTTAAATTTTGCCCCCTCCAAATGTTTATTGTGCCAAAACCCCTTTACCTTTATGCCCGTTTTCTCCTGTCATCACCTCCCCTCTCTGTCATTGTGCCACTGCCTGACCTCTGGGTGCTGCCGCCGTGGGGCCCCCCGCTCTCAGTCCCTTGTGCCCTCCGTGGCCTAATATTTTTTTTCCACCTGCAAAAATGGGTCATTGTTTCCATCTCTGCCTCATGCGCTGCTGTGACCCCCTGTCGTCCCTCCCACTGGTCATTGGCCCCTGTTTTACCTCATGCTGCTGCCGTTTGGGTCTGGGTGCCCTCCACACTGTGGGCCCACTTTCCCGTTTTTTTCCACCTCCCGAATTTGTCCCTTGTGCCCCTGTCTACCTCATGCTGCTGATTTTGGGTGCTTTCCGTGCCCTCCCACTGGGGGCATTGTGCCACCGTCTTCCTTATGCTTTCTGGGTGTTGCTCCTGCCCTGCCCCCCACACGTGGGCATTGTACCACTCTTTGGGGACTCCCTTTTTTCCCCTCCAGAATTTGTCCCCTTGGCCAAATGCCTTCCTCTTTTCTGCGCCCCCGTGACCTCCAAACTGTGTCATTGGCCAAATCTGCGGGGTGGTATGTTTTGCCACTTCCAGAATTTTCCCTTGGGGCCCTGTCTGACCTCATTTCTGATGTGGGCCCCCGTACCTCCACACCGTCAAATAATGTTGCCAAACCCGAGGGTTTTCTTTTTTTTTTTTCCAGCTTTTGCTGCCATGACTTTTTCAAAGGGACTTTTCCCCTTCAGTTTTTTGGTCCTTTTTCCCCCATAAGTGCCCCCCGGGAAATTTTTTTTAGTGAAGCGTTTTTAAAGGGGGCGGCAGTCATGTGCGTGTCTACTAAAAAAACAACATTGTATGAAGACCAAAAACCCGGGTCCCCCTGCATATTTAAGCATGGGGAAAAACGTTTTTTCAGCACCCTGCAGGGTTTTGGGCAAACCCGGGAAAAAGCTGTTTTTTTAAGTTTATTCGGGCCGAAGTAAATTTTGGACCGAAAAAATTTTTTCGGAAAATTCGGGAAAATGACCGAAACCCAATTTTTGAGAAAATTTGGGCCCCCTTAACCCTATGCCCTTGATTTTGGAGGTTTTGCATTGTCTTTGAAGGTATGTGAGAGTAGACAGACATGTAAAGTGGAGCAGCTTGCCACTAAAATGAACCAGGGAAAACAAGGGTGTGTGTTTAAAAACAGAAATTCAGTAAACCCTTTTGCATTTTTTTAATTGAAGGGAATGAAAAGGCCACGCACATCTTCAAACTAAATTGCATTAGCTTCCATTTTCATGACGGTATCAGACTTGAACTATTGATTGACACAGGGATGCTTTCTCTGATGAGTCAAGTTTTGTGCTTGATGAAATGGATAGCCATCGGGAAACATCAGAGAACAAATACCCTGCTACTATTGTTGGAAAAACACAAACTAGTGGTATGGGGATAGTTTTTGTGGATTACCCAGGTTTCCCCAATTTATTTTGGAAGGCCGCTCAACCATTAATTTTTAAATTATCCCCTTTCGTCTTTTTCATCTATGCATGCTGATTGTCCCTCCTGGGGCAGCTGGGACCTTTTCCCAAAAAGAAAAATGTGGGAAAATCTAATGGTTAAAAAAAGTCTTTTCATTCATTGGGGAAAAGCATGGGCCCAAAACTTTCAAGTAACACCCTGGTCCTTAATTACCCAGACTTGAACCCAAATGTACATTTTTGGGACCACCTCAATAGTCGTATTTGCTTCAAGTTCCCCTCCCAAAGCATCCTCCCGAAAACTTTTGCGGGTGCACTACAGTCAGCATGGTTCAAGATACCTGTGACAACCTACCAGGACATTACTGAATCACTCTTAGACCGACTAGCTGCTGTATATGTTGCATATAACAGAAAATCTGGAGATTAGCTGGTGTTCATAATAATGTCACCAATTTTCTAAGTAAATATATTTCTAAGGGTGCTATTGACATTACATTTCACATAGGCAAAGAAATCAAACCATAAATGTCCATAAATAAAGTTATGTGTAATAATGAGAAAGGACACAGGGAAAGAGTATCAAACACATAAAGAAAGAGAGGTGTAAAAAGCCATGGAAGTTCATGACAGCAGCTGAATTTTATAAGTGATTAGAAATCAATTATGTCACTAAGTGAAAAATAATATCAGCTGCTTCAACCGATGGCCAATAAAAATGACCAATTACCAAAGTGCCACACAAGAAACACCTCATGATTGGTAAAACCAGTGAGCTGTCTCAAGACTTTTGCAACCTTATTGTTTCAAAATATACTGATAAAATTGATTACAGAAGAATTTCCATAATCTGGAAGTGGAAAGAACATCATTTCACCATAAACCAGCAATGACCAGGTGCCAAAGACTACCTAGGGGAGAGCTACAGAAAGACCTGGAATCTGCAGGTACAATTGTTTAAAAACTTTTGTAAAAAATGAAGACTTAAAAAACTGAAAAGTGGGGAGTGCAAAATTAATCAGCCCCCTTAAGTTAATACTTTGTAGCGCCACCTTCTGCTGCAATTACAGCTGCAACAGCTATAGACAAAATGGCGGATCCCGACGCACGTGGAATCAAGGACACCAGAGGTTTTGGCAAAGGAAAACTGTTTATTGTCTAGAAAAGCAAAGGGTTTATCCTTCGCTTGATTAAAATAAACGTAAAAGCCTAACGCGTTTCGCACCTTCTTTCACAGGCGCTTCATCAGATTCAGTATGATATCTAAAATATGTCTCAGTTTTTATGCAATCAATCAAGGAACAATGGGGTTCGATTGGCAGGAAAAACTGTCAATCAAGTTACATCAAACATAGTGGAAACACGATTAAAAGGGACAGGCTGCTAATTTGCAAGGTATTTAAATCTGACATTATTCATGTATCAACAACCCGTACATACATCTAAGATCCAAAGCAGAGTTTCCTAATTCAGAATATCAAATATCTTGTGTTAATATATTTTTTTTATAAAAAACGTATTTTTGGCATACATTCGTGTATATTTGACATATATTTAAAAGAGAAAATAATTACTAAAATTTCTTAATATTGTCAACTTTGATCTATATAGGATCATCTATATAGATAATCTATATAGATTACAGCTGCAAGTCGCTTGGGGTATGTCTCTATCAGTTATGCACATCGAGAGACTGAAATTTTTGCTTATTCTTCTTGGAAAACAGCTCGAGTTCAGTGAGGTTGGATGGAGAGCGTTTGTGAACAGCAGTTTTCAGCTCTTTCCACAGATTATTGATTGGATTCAGGTCTGGACTTTGACTTGGCCATTCTAACACCTGGATACATTTATTTGGGAACCATTCCATTGTAGATTTTGCTTTATGTTTGGGATCATTGTCTTGTTGGAAGATAAATCTCTGTCCCAATCTCAGGTCTTTTGCAGACTCCAACATGTTTTCTTCCAGAATGGTCCTGTATTTGGTTCCATCCATCTTCCCATCAATTTTAACCATCTTCCCTGTCCCTTCTGAAGAAAAGCAGGCCCAAACCGTGATGCTGCCACCACCATGTTTGACAGTGGGGATGGTGTGTTCAGGGTGATGAGCTTTTATGCTAAACATATCGTTTTGCCTTGTGGCCAAAAAAGTTTGATTTTGGTTTCATCTGACCAGAGCACCTTCTTCCAAATGTTTGGTGTGTCTCCCAGGTGGCTTGTGGCAACTTTAAAGGAGACTTTTTAAGGTTAACTTTGAGAAATGGCATTCTTCTTGCCACTCTTCCATAAAGGCCAGATTTGTGCAGTGTATGACTGATTGTTGTCCTATAGACAGACTCTCCCACCTCAGCTGTAGATCTCTGCAGTTCATCCAGAGTGATCATGGGCCTCTTGGCTACATCTCTGATCAGTCTTCTCCTTGTTTGAGATGAAAGTTTAGAGAGACGGCCGGGTCTTGGTAGATTTGCAGTGGTCTGATGCTCCTTCCATTTCATTATGATCACTTGCACAGTGCTCCTTGGGATGTTTAAAGTTTGGGAAATCTTTTTGCATCCAAACCCAGCTTTAAACTTCTCCACAACAGTATCACGAACCTGCCTGGTGTGTTCCTTGGTCTTCATGATTCTCTCTGCACTTTAAACATAACCCTGAGACTATCACAGAGCAGGTGCATTTATACGGAAACTTGATTACACACAGGTGGATTATATTTATCATCATCAGTCATTTAGGACAACATTGGATCATTCAGAGATCCTCAGTGAACGTCTGGAGTGAGTTTGCTGCACTGAAAGTAAAAACGCAGAATAATATTGCACGCCCCACTTTTCAGTTTTCTATTATTTACAAAGGTTTAAAATATCCAATACATTTTGTTCCACTTCACAATTGTGTCCCACTTGTTGTTGATTCTTCACAAAAAATTTAAATTTTATATCTTTATGTTTGAAGCTTTAAATGTGGCAAAAGGTTGAAAAGTTCAAGGTGTGTATATATATACACACATTTAAATCTGCACTCACCTCATCCAACTACTTCACTGCTCTCATATCCTCCCTATCCCACAACCCCAGACAACTTTTTAACACCTTCAACTCTCTCCTGCGTCCACCTGCACCTCCTTCCCCATCTCTACTCTCAGCAGATGATTTTGCAACTCACTTCCAAAATAAAATAAATCTCATCAGACAAAGCGTCACCCCTCAGTCCTCTCAGCCTACCTCTATTCCTGCAGTGTCCCCACAGCCCACCTCTACACCCGCTCATCACTATTCCCCCCTAACGTGCTTCTTTCCTGTCACTCCTGACAAGCTCTCCTCTCTACTGTCCAAATCGAACCTCACCACCTGTAGTCATGACCCACTGCCATCCCACCTCATCCCTGACCTTAGTGCTGTTATCATTCCAGCCCTCACCCATCTCTTCAATCTATCATTAACCTCTGGCATCTTCCCTGCCTCCTTTAAACACGCTACCATCACCCTCATCCTTAAGAAACCATCTCACGACCCCTCTTCACTGTCCAACTATCGCCCCATCTCACTGCTTCCATTCTCCTCTAAGCTCCTTGAGCAACACGTCCATCTTCAACTGTCCCCCCATCTCTCCGCCAACTCTCTCCTTGACCCACTGCAATCTGGTTTCCGACCCCACCACTTTACTAAAACCGCCCTAACCAAAATCACCAATGACCTAGTAACTGCCAAAGCCTCAAGCCAGTACTCTGTGCTTCTCCTCCTAGACCTGTCCTCTACCTTTGACACTGTTGACCATTCACTCCCCATACACATCCTCTCATCCCTCGGTATCACAGACTCAGCCCTTTCCTGGATCTCCTCGTACCTCACCGGTAGAACATTCAGTGTCTCACACTCTCGCACCACCTCCTCCTCCTCGCCCGCTGTCTGTTGGTGTCCCCCAGGGCTCAGTCCTGGGTCCCTTACTCTTCTCTATCTACACTCTTGGTCTGGGTCAGCTCATAGCATCAAATGGCTTTCAATACCATCAGTATGCTGATGACACCCAACTCTACATCTCTGGCCCAGATGTCACCTCTCTACTCTCCTGGATCCTTGACTGTCTTTCGTCCATATCCTCCTTGTTCTCCTCCCGTCTCCTAAAACTAAATGTGGAGAAAATTGAATTTATTATCTTCCCACCATCCCACTCTATCCCTACACCTAATCTCTCTATCACTGTCAATGGCTACACTCTCTCACCAGCACCACAGGTCCGCTGCCTTGGGATAACCTTTGACTCCAATCTGTCCCTCAAACTGCATATCCAAACCCTCACCTCTGCCTGCCGCCTCCACCTGAAAAATATCTCCCGAATCTGCTCAGTCCTTAACTCTGAAACCACAAAAATGCTGGTCCATGCCCTTGTCATTTCCCGCCTTGACCACTGCAACATTCATCTCTGTGGCCTCCCATCTAGCACTCTCGCTCCCCTCCAAAGGATCCTTAACTCTGTTGCCCGTCTGATTCACCTCTCTCCTCACTACTCCCCTGCCTTTCCCTTCTGCCTATCCCTTCACTGGCTACCAATTGCCCAGCGAATCCAGTTCAAGTTAGTAACCTTGACCTACATGTCTCTCAATAACCTCTCCCCTCCATACTTATCTGACTGACTCTCTAACTACCTTCCCTCACGCAACCTCCGGTCCTCACAGGTCCTTGTTCTCTGCTCTCCTCTTAACAGCTCTTCACATAACCCTCTCCAAGACATCACCCATGCTTCCCACACACTCTGGAACTCATTGGCTCAACACCTCAGACTCTCCCCCTCTCACACTAGCCTCAAACGTAACCTGAAAACCGACCTATTCAGGATTGATTATAACCAACCTTAACCGTGTTGCACTGCTCCACACAAACATGTCTGCCCCTCACCTTGTGTCTCTTCCCTCCTTCCCTGTAGATTGTAAGCCCTTACGGGCAGGGCCCTCTCTCCCTCTGTACAAGTTGTTAGTCACTTATTGTCACTTAATAATTGTTTGACCAATGTTATTTATGTACCCGCCTCAAATGTACAGTGCCCTGGAATCAGGGGCGCTGTAAAATAAATTATAATAATTATATATATATATATATATATATAAATATACACACACACAGCGGGTGACATAAATATTGAACACATCACCAATTTTCTAAGTATATTTAGAAAAGGAAAAGGTACTGAACAAACTTACTGAAATGTATATTTACAGCTCTGGAAACAATTAGGAGACCACTGTAAAATTTTCGGTTTCTCTGATTTTTCTCTTTAATGGTAAAGTTTTGGAGAAAAATGTACATTGTTATTTTATTATATAAACTACTGACAACATGTCCGAAATGCAAAGCAAAAAATGTTGTATTTATTTGCAGTAAATGAGAAATCTTCAAAATAATAAAAAAGAAACATTTTTTTTTTTTTGTAAACCACCTCATATTTATGAAACAAGGCTGGACCATTGTAAACTTAGCACTTCTCCCCCTTTGTTTCCCCCAGGCACCCTCATAGATTGTAAGCTCTTGCGAGCAGGGCCCTCACACCTCGTGTCTCATCTGTAAGTAGCTCTCACGGTGTAATATCTGTCTATAGTCTGTAATTATTCCCTCTATATTGTAAAGTGCTGCGGAATATGTTGGCGCTATAGAAATAAAGATTATTATTATTCTGTCAGACCTCAAATAATGTAAAAGAAAACAAGTTCATATTTATTTAGAAACAATAAGACTAACGTTTTAAGTCAGGAAGAGTTCAGAAATCAATATTTGGTGGACTAACCATGATTTTTTTCATTCAAATTCCTTTTCTCCTATTCCTAGCACTTGTTTTGCCATCCAACTTGTTCTATTGCAAGAGGATTGTAAAGACCACAGTAGTGTTTTTTATACTTAAATAAAATTTGATAAATAAGATTTGGTTCAGGTCATCACCTAATCAGAAGCACATTAAGTAGAATGAGGTGTACTTTGGTTGGAATTCAACTGACACTGGAATGGAATGGCTGTCAGACATGTAGAGATGCTGATTTTTAGAAACTGTGCAGTGGTCTCTTAATTTTTTCCAGAGCTGTATAAATTCCCCACCTTTTTGTTTGGAATCTGTGCTTAGTTTTACATCATTTATGTGAATGAATTTAGTATGGATTAATATTTTATGTCTTGCTTTCTAAAATAGATTGGGCTGCCTTGCTTTCACAGTAAGTAATGAGAGCATTGAATAACAATAATGTCATCAATACTTTTTTAATTATGCTTCAGGTCAGAACAAAAGTTTCTATGATTGACTTTATAATTCAATGGAATTAATAAAAAAAATGAGCAGACTGAAAATCCAATGCTACAAATGTTTAAAGGGGTTGTCTCACTACAAAGATCATAGTTTAAAATGAGGGGACTAAAAAAAGAAGCACGTCTGCCCTTGGTTACCATTAGCAAAGTGCAGGCAGCTTTATTTGTGCTTAGCAACAGTGTTTGAGCCCAGGTCGTGTTACGCCCAGCTAATGTATGTAATGAGAGAGAGAGATCTCATGTGCAGTCCCACATAAAACAGAAAACACAGGAGTCCCATGTAAGAGGTGCAGTCTTACATCGACAGTCCCATGTAAATCTCATGTGCAGTATCACATAAAACTTTTGTGAGACAGATGCAATGTCCCACATAAAACACTTGTGAGACAGATGTGCAGTCCCATGTAATCACATACAGTTAAAGTGTATAGTTTTGTTCTGCACATCTGTATGGGCCTAATGTGTAATAATCTGCAGGATATATCACTGAGTGAGAGAGAGAGACAGAGAAAAAAAATCACCCATCTTTCCAAGAGTCCTGAATGTCTCATGTGCAGTCGCATATAAAACAGAAAACACCGAAGTCCCATGTAAGAGGTGCAGTCTTACATCGACAGTCCCACATAAATCTCATTTACGGTCCCAAGTAAAACAGAAAACACAGTAGTCCCATGTAAGAGATTCAGTCTTACAGCGGCAGTCCAGCGTAAATCTCATGTACAGTCCCATGTAAAAAACAGCAGTCTCATGTAAGAGGTGCAGTCTTACTCTGGCAATCCCACATAAAACAGAAAACACAGCAGGCCCATGTAAGAGATGCAGTATTACATCGGCAAACCCAAGTAAATTTCATGTGCAGTACCATGTAAACACAAACAGATAAAGTTTATAGTTTTGTTGTGCAGATCTGTATAGGTCTGAGGTGTAATAATCTGCAGGATATATCACTGTGTGAGAGACAGAGAAAAAAAATCATCCATCTTTCCCAGAGTCCTGAATTTCAAATGCCCATTCCAGTTACAAAGTATGTAGAAAGAGAAAGAAATTTAGATATAAACTATCGAGTTACACTAAGCTTTTAACTTCCAATGATTCCAATGACAGCTGAGAACCTCTCCCTTCCCCCAGCTCACACAGAAGGAATCATCACATGTGCACTTTGGGGGCGTGTCTGCAGAGAGAAGAGATACTCCATGCTGGGAGGAGAAACATGCTCCTCCATTTCACAAGCTCAGCTTGGCAACCAGCAGAAAACATTGCCAGCTGTTGTAACGAGACAACCCCTTTAAGTTACCACAGAAGTATGATTTTCCTACACTTTTAAGCTGGTAAGTAATTGGTTATGTAATACGGACAATATGAATAATTTTTAATAGAATACTGAATAGCAGCATAGAAATGTATTTAACTATGGCAAATGATAAATATTCAAATACTGTGAACATTTATGTTGTTCCCCAAAATGTAACAACTAGAGGAGTTGTCAGATTTACAATTAAGAGATAAAAATAGGCTACAGATGTATAAAATATATATATATATATATATATATATATAATATAAAATATAATATATAATATATATATTTTATATATATATATATATATATATATAATATATATAAAATATTCACCTTTGCACTCACTGCCATTCTAGTGGGGAATCTGCTTGTCGTGTCCCCCAGTCTCTGTTCAAATCAGTGACTTTGGTGAGCATGTTACTCCTTTGACATCAATGCTCCGGAAGTGAGCAGTGCTTGAGTGGTGATGTGAAGGGAACTGCATGTCATCACTGAAGCCACCTATTGGGTACAGCGGTCACGTACTGACCAGAAGAACAGGAAGTAAACAGGGACTGGAGGACACCCCTGGCAGCTTTAGCACTGAAATAGCTGGGAGTATGGAGGTGATCAATTTTTTTTCTTTTCTTAAACAGGTGAAGCCTATTTTATTTGATTAATTTTAGATCAGACAACTCATTTAAAATAACAGTGTTAATCGAACTGTTATAGAAAAGTTAAGTTCTAGTATAATTTCTCAAATTTTTAGAACTCGAACTGAATCGATCATTTTACTGTTAGTTTGAGTAAAGTTCTAGTTCGACACGCCATTTTCAGTTTCATTTTCAGTGGCTTTCTGCACTTTTGGCGGCCATCCAATCACCTTTCTGCACTTTTGGCAACTATCCAATCAGTGCAGAGCACAGAGAAGTGTCAACAATGTCATCGCTGAGGTATAGGGCTCTCATTGGCTGCTAAAATCACATGACCATGTTATATATATTTCACTGTATTGCCTTGTGAATGCCATTTTCAGCTCACTCTCTGTACTGTACAGACTGCTCTTAGATCGGATTTTCCTCTCCATAGACAGCAATAGTTAAGGAGTTTGGTACTGCTGGCTGCATCCTTCCCACACCCAGAAGCTGTTATTTGGCGACATTTGCAGGCTCACATAGTGCCTAACTCTCATATACATGGATATATGTTATACAGAGTGCTTGGATTTGCTAAATCATACGTAGTGCCCAAAAGTTCTGTTTTTGCAGTTTTGAGGGTTCAGTAATTGTATAACACACTGTCTCCAAATCTTCTATGTGTCAAAGGGGCTTTTGGGCAGATGGCAACTGGGCGACAAAGCCACAAATCAGAACCAGAGGGATAAACGTAAAAGCTGTGGTCAAACACGAACGGGAGCGAGGTACAAAATCAGAATACAAGCCGAGGTAAGTAAACAAGCCGAGGTCAGGTACACAAGTTAAAACACACAATACAAATCACAGGAAAGCAAGGCAGCCAGGAAATTTTTACAGGCCAGCACTCAGCTAGCAGGGAGTTTAAAAAGGATTCCCGGGTACCGCCCCCGTAGCTGATTGGAGCGGCCTCCGGGACCTCCCATTGGCTGGGCGTCTGTCACTCACAGGGGCTGCCAGCCAGCAAGTGTATCATGGTGGGGTTGCAAATCAGCTGCTGCAGCCTGTTTTATCCCTTTCAGCCTGAATGCAGCCTAGCCCTGACAGTACCCCCCCCCTTTTAGGAGGGGCCACCGTACCCTTCCCTGGTCTGGGTTTGTCCGGGTAAGACTCATGGAATTCCCTCACCAGTCATCAGCAATGGATGGATTTTTGCCGGGAAACCCCTGATCTCTCCTCGGGACCAAAACCCCCTTCCAATGGACCAGTACTCAGTGACCTTTGGACCTTACGAGAATCCAAAATACGGGCCGACTTTATATTCTAACTCTCCTCTATGCAAACTGGAGGAGGAGGTCTAGAGGGGGGAGTCCCCAGGCGAATAAAACCTTCTTAAGAAGTGAACGATGGAACACATTATGTATACGTAAGAAGAGGGAAATTCCAGGCGATAGGGCCCCCGGGTTTTAAACCACCTCCGAACCACATAGGACCTACAAATCGCGGCGCGAGTTTTACCAAAGGGGAAATTTTAATCGCAGATTTCGGGTGGATAACCATACTTTATCCCCAACCGCAAACCCCCTAGAACAAAGACGGCGTCTATCAGAATTTTTCTTCTGGATGTTCTGGGTATGAACCAAGTTCTTCTGAACTTGGGCCCAGACTGTGCACAGATATTTAATGATCAGACGTAGCCCTGGAAAATGACGCATGCCTAGGGTGAAAACCATAATTACAGTAAAATGGATTATGTTGTATATGCCATAACCTGCACAATATGTAATAAGATTTACATCGGTAGTACGAAACGAAAACTTAAAGTTCGCATATCAGAACACCTAAACAGTATTAAACAAGGAAATAACCTCATTCAGGTGCTGTTAGGCACTTTCTTGAGGTGCATGCTGGAGAAACAGAGAGTCTCACTTGTACTGGTAAAGGTCTGAATTTACGAAATGACCTTGCTTATATATTTTGATTTTTTAAAGTATATATCCCCTGTTTACCCTCGTATCCTAAAGTCATAAAGTTATGCACTTAAAGTCATTTGTACTAAGGGAATATTCTAGTTGGTAAAAAAGTTTCGTTTTGGTTTTTTAAAATATATGTTGTGGTTAGGGGAGGAAATGACGTCTTGTACCTGTGACCCCCATTCCCCGCCCCTCACTATCAGTACTCACTATTTAAATGTAAGACACATAATATACATGTACCGTGAAAAAATGGCGATTTGTAACGCCCAAAACGTTGGTCCTCACCTGTCCTGCACCCTGTCTGCAAGTTGGTTGCAATAAAATAAAACCCGTTTTAAAATGCACCGCTGGATCCATTCCATTAATCTTTGCAAGTACCTGCTGATCAGATTACAAACAAACGGAGTTTTGTGTTACCATTTGATTTCCCATCTCTGTCTGCCCATTAGTCTCTGGGTGGAAGGCAGAAGAGAAGGACAGGTGATACCCAAGCCTTGCAAAGGGCTCTCCAAAATTGAGAAACGAACTGAACCCCTCTGTCCGAAACGATATTCTCTGGTAACCCATGAAGCTTGACAATGTGTTTGACAAAGAGATTTCAGCAGTTTTTGGACGACGGTAACCCCCTTAACGGAACAAAATGGCACATTTTGCTGAAACGATCCACTACCACCCAAATAACGTTTTGCCCTCTGAAGCAGGAAGGCCCTGTCATAAAATCCATGGAGATAGGGGTCCATGGAGTTCAGGTATAGGTGGGGGGCAAAGTTCCCCAGGAGGACGAGTTCTGGGAACCTTTGCCTGAGCGCAGACTTCACAAGATGCCACATAGGCCTCAACATCACGAGGCACTGACGGCCACCAGTAATTACGAGAAATAAGCTGTTTTGTGCCAGACACTCCGGGATGCCCAGACAACACAGAATCATGAAATTCTTTTAAAACTCGTAGCCGAAACTGATGGGGACAAAGACCTTTGAAATAGGACAGTTAGTGGGTCTCATATCCTGGTGGGACATAATCTCAGTGGCTAAATCAGGGAAATAGCTGAGACAACAGTCTCCTTGGGCAATAAAAGGTGCCGGACCCTCCTGAGATGCGTGGCTGGCACAGAAGCTTCTAGATAGAGCATCAGCCTTCACATTTTTCGAACCAAAGGTTCTGTAAGTAACAACAAAGTTAAAGCGCGTAAAAAATAATGCCCAACGCGCCTGACGTGGATTTAACCTTTTAGCACTCTCTAAAAAGGTAAGATTCTGGAACCCAGCCCACTGTCCCTGCCTACTTAACGTGCTGCCCTAGACGGCAGACGGCAACTGGCGACAGTCCCTGCCTGCTAGAGTGCGGGGCCCGCAGGGAAGTAGAAGAGTCAGACAGACTGGGTACATACCAAAACGGGAACGCCAAAGCCACAAATCAGAACCAGAGGGATAAACGTAAAAGCCGAGGTCAAACACGAACGGGAGCGAGGTACAAAATCAGAAGACAAGCCGAGGTAAGTAAACAAGCTGAGGTCAGGTACACAAATAAACAGTACAATACAAATCACAAGAAAGCAAGGCAGCCAGGAAATTTCACAGTCGCAGCACTCAGCTAGCAGGGAGTTTAAATGTGATTCCCGGATACCGCCCCTGTAGCTGATTGGAGCGGCCTCCGGGACCTCCCATTGGCTGAGCGTCTGTCACTCACAGAGCTGCCAGCAGCAAGTGTATCAGGGTGGGGTTGCAAATCAGCTGCTGCAGCCTGTTGATCCCTGCAGCCTGAATGCAGCCTAGCCCTGACATCGCCACTGAAAGAAATATAAGGAGTTGAAAGTATTTTAGCCTCTCAGTTTTTCTCTGTCAGTCTTAGAGCCACATTTTCTTCACTAAGTTGTTCCACATATCCAGTTTACTGTTATGAATGTTAATTACAGCTATTCTTCACTGGTATAGGTATAAACATTAACCCGAACATCTTCTCCCATAGACTTTAATGGGGTTCGAAGTTAGAGTTCGAATAGAACGTCGAACTAAACTCACAAAAATTCGAGGTTCTAATCGAACTAGAACTTTTTACTGTTCGGTCAACACTACTGCCTAGAAGAAGAATGTTTGCCTTCCCTTTACTATACCTCACTCCTTCTGACATTAGAAAGTGAAAACATTACTTTCTTTTAGTCAACGAAATCAGCTTTTTTATACATTACATTCTACCATAAGGCTATTTGTGCGCAAGTGGTCTACCAACAGATCTGTGACTACGGAGCAGCCACACCTACAACCCACATACAATTTTATCCCCTCCCCCTCAATATCTGTAAACCAAAGCCAAACCTTTCCTGACTGGAGGTATTTGGAATAACATAAGAGCTATGTTTACAAGTAATGGATTTGCTGCAGATACTCTGTTCTGATTTGTGGAGATGGCTAGGTTCCAGCTACACAGAGAAATCTGTAACACTATTTTTTATTTTAAACTCATGCTATAACTTTATACTGTAGCAGTAGCAGTATAATGAAATGAAAAGCCTGATTCCTACATTTTATTGACTGAGCAGCATAACACAGGATTTTAACTTCCTTTCGAATTCATATCCCATGAAAAAATACTCCCATGAAAAGTACATTACTTTTGAAAAAAGATATGTCTAGAGAGTAGATAGGTCATCTACAGATCCAGTGACTCACAGGTAATGTATTCTTTGATTGCAGATGTTCTATTTCATTTTGTATTTCATCCATCCAAAACCTCTCTGATAAATTTTTGTGATAACTGAACAGTTTGCTGCCAAGATATCTTTGATTTCTGTATTCTGCAGCTTAACCCCAGTTTCTATGGCAAATTCAAACCAGACCAGACCCCTTAAAATTTAGACTCCAGAACAGACCCATTAAATTAGACCCAACATCCCCAAAATCATTCACCCTTCAGGCCAGATCCCTAAATTATTGCAAACCTCAGACCAGAACTCTAAACTTATCCCAGTCCCAAATCCGATATTAAAATTAGTTCAGACATTAGATCAGACTTCTCAATTTAATCAGACCCCAGACTATCAAATAAAAACAGACCTCAGATGAAACCACTAAATTAAGTCTAACTTCATTTATTCAGACCCATTACTGGTAAATAAATTCAAAAATAAATTAAAAATGAAAGCTCAGACCAGACACTTAAAGCCAACCTGTCATGCTGAAGAGGATTGATTTAAAATGTTGTCAGGGGATATTAAGTATGACTTGCAATTTATTTGGCTTAAACTCTGCTCATTCTCAGGTTTGAAGTCCAAGGGTGGGTGGTCCTACTAAGTGACTGACGGTCTTTTTTGCTTTAGTACACATATTAAAATAACTGTTAGTCACTGATTAGGACCAACTACAGGACTCCCAAACCCAGAACAAACATTGGTTTAGACTAAAAAATTTCAAAATATACTTCATCCTTTCCTACAATTCTACTTACAATGTATTTGGATTCTGCTGTTCTTTTAACCCCTTACCAATGGAGCCAGTTTTGACTTACCTGACGGAGCCCCATTTTTGAAATCTGACATATGTCACTTTATGTGGTAATGACTTTTTGATACTTTTTCCTATCCATGTGATTCAGAGACTGTTTTCTCATGACACATTGTGCTTTAAAATAGCAAAATATTGGGGTACGTACAATCCGTATTTATTTGTGAAAAATAGTAGAATGTGATGTCAAATTAAAAAATTTCTGCGTGTAAGACACATTTTTATACCAGACAAAATAGCTTATAACGAGCATCTACCATATGTCCACTGTTTATTGGCATTGCTTTTAAGATATCTTTTTATTATTTATCATAGAAAATGTAGAAATAATTTTTCACATTTTCAAGAAAATTTGCAACACAAATTTTTTGAGGGACCAGTCCAGTTCTAACGTTGATTTGGGTGGCCTGTATGCTAGACACTCCCATAAATGACTACATCTAAGAAACTGCACCCCTGAAATAATGCAAAACAGAATTTAGGAAGTTTGTTAACCTTCTAGTTGTTTCATAGGAATTAAAGCAATGTGGAGGTAAAACAAAAAATGTTATTCATTCACTGGAGCAGATGTTACTAGGGAAACACAACTTAATATTGATTTACCCAATTCTGCCATTTTTAGAGATATCCCATATGTGGCCCTAATGTGCTATTTAATTCAACAACAAGTCTTAGAATGGGAGGAGCACCTACTGGATGTTGGGGTCTTATTTTCACTAGGATTGGTTTTAGGCACCATTTCAAGTTTGCGTTGAGGTGCTAAAACTTAATAAACAACCTTAAAAAGACCTCATTTTGGAATATTTGCAAGGGTGTAGTGAGTATATTGACCTCACATGTATTTCACAATTTTTTTAGCGTTAGGCTGTGAAAATGAAACTTTTTTTTCCAATAATATGCAGTTTTAGCTGAAAATATTTAATTTTTATAAGGAATATTAGAAATAAACGCCCCAAAAATTACCCAATTTCTTTCTCGTACGGCAATACCTTATATGTGTGTAAACTACTGTTTGGGCACATGGCAGATCATACAAGGGAAGGAGCGCTATATGGCTTCTGGAACGCAGATTTTGGTGGATGCCTTGTCGCATCTGCCAATCTCCCAAAGTACAAGAACAGTTGAAACCTTCCAGAAGTGACTCCATTTTGGAATCAGCACCCCTCAGGGATTTCATCTAGGGGTATAATTTGGGCCCACATGTGTTTAACAGGTTTTTTTAGCATTGAGCTGTGAAAATCAAGAAAAAATTTTTAGGGTTTCATTTTTACAGTGTTCGCTATGCGGTATAAGTAACATTAGAACATTTCTCTGCGGGTCAGTGCATTTACAATGATACTGATTTTATGTCATTTTTTATGTTTTACTAATTTTACACAATAGAAATGCATTTGTAAAACATTGTGTTTTTATGTTGTTATAGTTTGATAGTCCTGTTCTTTTTATTTATCTGTATATGGAGCTGATTAAACACTTGTTTTTTGCAAGATGAGTTTTCATTGGTACCATTTTGGGGTTCATAAAACACTCTGATTGACTTTTATCAATGATTTTGGGAGGTGGGATGAACAAAATACAACAATCCTGGTAGTATTTTTTATGACAATTTTTTACAGTGGTCACTGTGTGGTATAAATGACATTTTAACTTCACTCAACAGGTTAATACAATTACAGCAATACCAAATTTACATTATGTTTTGCTGCTTTTACATAATAAAAACATTTTTATTTAAAAAATTTGTGTGTTTTATACTTTTTCAACTTTTTAATTTTAATTATTTTAACATTTGTGCCCATAGGGAACTTAAATCAGTGATCTTTAGATCCCTGGTACCATGCATAGCAGTACATGGCTGTACTGCTATGTACCGTACCTGTCAATCACTATACCCAGCTATGAGGGCAGGGACAGCACCGAAGCCTTTTTTGGGCCTCTGGGCTATCATGGAAGCCATTGGCACTGCACAATTATGCTACAGGACTTCAAAGGAGGCAGAGAGGACTCCCTCCCTCTCTCTCCCTTAACTGCCACAGTCTCAATCGACCATGGCATCTAAGGGGTTTAAAGGCTGCGAACTGAGTAAATTGGCATCATCAATGGGCAAAAACACAACATGGGAAACAAAATTTTAACACAAGTTTGGCTAGTTCTAAGGACATCGAATTATTTTGATTAGAGAATAAATATTTAGAAGATTTACATAATGCGTTGAAAAATAGTTCAGAAAATGTACAAAAAATGGGTTACAAATCTAGATGTACTGAGATTTTTAAATCTGGGTCTCCAAGATTAGGGACCATAGAATATATAAAAAGTATTAGGCTTATCATGTTAATATGTCTATTTTGTTACAAAATAAAGAATTTGTTCATCATGAGTAGTGATGAGCGGTTAGGTTGACTATCGTCATCGGGTTGATAGTCGATATCGGCAATTATCAAGGCGATTTCCGATAGTCGATAACAGATTATCGCCGATTACCATTAAAGTCTATGGCAGAGGAACAACACCTTCATTCTTACACCCAAACAGGGATAGAGAAGCTGGAATTAACATCCACAATAGTCAAATAGATACCTGCTACATCTTAGGCACAACACTTAGGTTATAAAAGCCACAGAAAAAAAGTCACACACCATTCACTATCCCTGTCTTGCACCACAGCCTGACCCACAAATTAAAAAGTGCCAGAAGGCAGTATGATTTGAACCATCATTTTACTTGAACTGGACATTGAATATCCCTGTCCTGGAACGCAGCATGAGCCCCAAACCTGCATGACCCCCAGATTTAAAAAGTGCCGGAAATAGGAGACTTTGAACCACCATTTTAGTTGAACTGGACATTGACTATATCTGTCCTGTACCGCAGTATGACCATTAAACCTGTCTGACCCACAGATTAAAAAGTGCCGGAAAAAGGAGACTTTGAACCACCATTTTAGTTGAACTGGACATAGACTATCCCTGTCCTGGGCCACAGCATAAGCCCCAAACCTGCATGACCCACAGATTTAAAAAAGTGCCGGAAATAGGAGTCTTTGAACCACCATTTTAGTTGAACTGGACATTGACTATATCTGTCCTGTACCGCAGTATGACCATTAAACCTGTCTGACCCACAGATTAAAAATGTGCCGGAAAAAGGAGTCTTTCAACCACCATTTTAGTTGAACTGGACATTGACTATATCTGTCCTGTACCGCAGAATGACCATTAAACCTGTCTGACCCACAGATTAAAAAGTGCCGGAAAAAGGAGACTTTGAACCACCATTTTAGTTTCACTGGACATTGACTATATCTGTCCTGTACCGCAGAATGACCATTAAACCTGTCTGACCCACAGATTAAAAAGTGCCGGAAAAAGGAGACTTTGAACCACCATTTTAGTTGAACTGGACATTGACTATCCCTGTCCTGGGCCACAGCATGAGCCCCAAACCTGCATGACCCCAGATTTAAAAAGTGCCGGAAAAAGGAGTCTTTGAACCACCATTTTAGTTGAACTGGACATTGACTATATCTGTCCTGTACCGCAGTATGACCATTAAACCTGTCTGACCCACAGATTAAAAAGTGCCAGAAAAAGGAGACTTTGAACCACCATTTTAGTTGAACTGGACATTGACTATATCTGTCCTGTACCGCAGAATGACCATTAAACCTGTCTGACCCACAGATTAAAAAGTGCCGGAAAAAGGAGTCTTTCAACCACCATTTTATTTGAACTGGACATTGACTATCCCTGTCCTGGGCCACAGCATGAGCCCCAAACCTGCATGACCCCCAGATTTAAAAAGTGCCGGAAATAGGAGTCTTTGAACCACCATTTTAGTTGAACTGGACATTGACTATATCTGTCCTGTACCGCAGTATGACCATTAAACCTGTCTGACCCACAGATTAAAAAGTGCCGGAAAAAGGAGACTTTGAACCACCATTTTAGTTGAACTGGACATTGACTATATCTGTCCTGTACCGCAGAATGACCATTAAACCTGTCTGACCCACAGATTAAAAAGTGCCGGAAAAAGGAGACTTTGAACCACCATTTTAGTTGAACTGGACATTGACTATCCCTGTCCTGGGCCACAGCATGAGCCCCAAACCTGCATGACCCCCAGATTTAAAAAGTGCCGGAAATAGGAGTCTTTGAACCACCATTTTAGTTGAACTGGACATTGACTATATCTGTCCTGTACCGCAGAATGACCATTAAACCTGTCTGACCCACAGATTAAAAAGTGCCGGAAAAAGGAGACTTTGAACCACCATTTTAGTTTTACTGGACATTGACTATCCCTGTCCTGGGCCATAGCATGAGCCCCAAACCTGCATGACCCCCAGATTTAAAAAGTGCCGGAAATAGGAGTCTTTGAACCACCATTTTATTTGAACTGGACTTTGACTATATCTGTCCTGTACCGCAGTATGACCATTAAACCTGTCTGACCCACAGATTAAAAAGTGCCGGAAAAAGGAGACTTTGAACCACCATTTTAGTTGAACTGGACATTGACTAGACCTGTCCTTGGTAACCTGCATCTGTTCAAGTCTTCCTGTACCTCCCTTGTACAATTCAGAGGAATATTTGTATCAGCTATTTTGTACATGCCAGTTTTTTTAATAGATTAATTCTAGAAAACACATTTTTAAAATAGGATGGAATCCCACCACGTCTTTGTTTCTCTTTTCTTAATTGTATTAAATGGGTTGTCTCACTACAGGGATTGCTAGCTATTTTAAAGATCTTGCAAAAACAAGTCATTTTGCAATATGTGTCCATAAACAGTGTCCTACCTATTCCTGTTTTTGACAGCACCATCACCCTTGAGCCACTTTTGACAATTGTGAAGAACAATTGTCTGTTAAAAACCACATTTTTTAGATTAGGACCTGTAGTATAGCTGCATTTCACAGCACAATGCCCCCAAAAATTCAAAACATGACCCTTAAGCCCCTTTTGACAATTGTGAAGAACAAATGTCTGTTAAAAAACACATTTTTTAGAATAGGATCTGTAGTATTGCTGCATTTCAAAGCAGCATGACCCAAAAAATTATAAATATGACTTCTCAGCCACTATTAAAAATTGTGATGGCAAAAGTAGAGGCAAGAATCTTAGGTGTTTAACCACCACCAACATGTCTAGTCATATGCAGCGAATGCATGAGTTGAAATGTAGGCAACACTTGGCCAAAAAAGGCCAGACCGACGCCGGGCCTCCAACCACTGTCACACCCTCTGTCTCCGCCTCCTCCTCCTCCGCCACCACCAAGCGTTCCTCAGCTGCCCATGTCTCTCAGAGTCATGATCAGGGATCAGCCGCCGCTTCAGCCTCCACCGTCGCCCGAGTACCACCAGCACCACCAGACACCCATCCTACCCCTTCTCCTCCCGGCAGTTTGTCGACCTGCACACCATACAGCGGCCAGTCTAGCAGCCAGCCTTCTGTCTTCCAGGTTTGGGAGCAGAAGAAACACTTTAACCCAAACCATCCCAAAGCCAAAGCCAAAGCCAAAAGCCTGAGTGTCGGCATTGCCAGGCTTTTGGCCTTGGAAATGTTGCCTTTCTGTCTGGTGGACACAGATGGGTTCCGCCACGTCATGGCCCTTGCCTGCCCCCAATACCAGATGCAGAGCAGGCATTTCTTTGCCAGAAAAGCCGTCCCTGTCCTGGCCAGCCACGTGTCATCTAAAATTTCAAGCGCGTTGTCTGCATCTGTGTCCGGAAAAGTCCATCTGACCACCGACACATGGACTAGTAAGCACGGCCAAGGCCACTATATCTCTGTGACAGCTCACTGGGTGAGCTGGGTGGATGTCTCTGGGGGTGACGGAGTGCTGGCTGGGTGACAAGAACCTTGTGCTCGAGGTCTGAGTTCGCACTTCTGCCGTTCGCACCCTGCTTCGTCCCGCCTGGGACGAAGCAGTATGTGTCCATTAACAGTGTCATACCTATTCCTGTTTTTGACAGCACCATCACCCTTGAGCCACTCTTGACAATTGTGAAGAACAAATGTCTGTTAGAAACCACATTTTTTACAATAGGACCTGTAGTCTAGCTGCATTTCACAGCAAAATACCCCAAAAATTCAAAACATGACCCATGAGCCACTTTTGACAATTGTGAAGAACAAATGTCTGTTAGAAACAACATTTTTTTTTATAATAGGACCTGTAGTATAGCTGCATGTCACAGCAAAATGCCCCCAAAAATTCAAAACATGACCCTTGAGCCACTTTTGACAATTGTGAAGAACAAATGTCTGTTAGAAACCACATTTTTTAGAATAGGACCTGTAGCGTCACAGCAAAATGCCCCCAAAAATTCAAAACATGACCCTTGAGCCACTTTTGACAATTGTGAAGAACAAATGTCTGTTAGAAACAACATTTTTTTTATAATAGGACCTGTAGTATTGCTGCATTTCAAAGCAGCATGACCCAAAAAATTATAAAAATGACTTCTCAGCCACTGTTAAAAATTGTGAGGGAGAAATGCCACTTAAAAGCCACATTTCTGTTCCAAAGGACCATGATTATAGCTGTATCTCACAGCAACATGACCCCAAAAAATTATAAATATGACTTCTCAGCCACTATTAAAAATTGTGATGGAGAAATGCCACTTAAAAGCCACATTTCTGTTCCAAAGGACCATGATTATAGCTGTATCTCACAGCACCATGACCCCAAAAAATTATAAATATGACTTCTCAGCCACTATTAAAAATTGTGATGGAGAAATGCCATTTAGAAGTCACATTTCTGTTCAAAAGAACCTTGATTATAGCTGTATCTCACAGCAACATGACCTCAAAACCATTGACAATGCAAAAACTTCTAAAGATAAAGTGAGTAAATTGAATATGGTGTTGTCATGAAACCTTGCTGTCTTTTACAGTCTCCTCACAGCAAAACCAGCAAAATGAACTGTTGGGAACTGAGAATAAAAATTGCAGTAAGAAATGATCATTTTAAAAAAAAGTTTTCAAGAGGACCATTTCTGTTTGAAGAGGAATGTGAAGTAGACCGGCAACTAATCGGTGACCTCGGCAATTGGGGCCACAACATCATCAAGATACCATGCCTGATTCATCTGATGAAAGTCAAACGATCCACATTATCTGTGGAAAGCCGGATGCGTTTGTCTGTAATGACTCCTCCAGCTGTGCTGAAGGTCCGCTCAGATATGACGCTGGCTGCTGGGCAGGACAACACCTCTATGGCGTGGCGAGCGAGCTCGGCCCATTCGTACATTTTGGATACCCAGAAGTTTATTGGGTCCGGAACGCATACAAAAACATTGGTGTTGAGACGCAGATAGTCGTGCACCATGATCTTAAGCTGGTCTCGGTGTGTTGGATGTGTGCTCTGCATTGCATGCGTTGGTGAGGTTGTAAATAAAGATTGCCAGAGGTCACCCATTAGGCTTCTGCCACATTGCCTGCTGCTGCTGCCGCTACGCCTACTTGGCACTCTACTGCTGTCATGTCGCTGATGTTGTTCCACCGTGACATTTGAGGAACGTGAAGCAGACACAACAGATGTCTCCAGTTGATCAATCAGCAAGGTATCCATTTCCTGCATTTTACTCTCTATTTGGGTGGGTGGAAGGAAAGTGCTGAGTTTTGTTTTGTACCGGGGATCCAGGAGGTGGCCACCCAGTAACTGTTGTTCATTTTGATGGCCTTAATGCGAGGATCATGTTGGAGGATATGGAGCATCCAAGCACTCATGTGAGAGATGGAGCCTTGATTTCCCAAGCCTCTGGGTCGAGGGGCACTAGCAAACTGATCTTCCTCATCTTCCTCCTCCGCCTCAAATTCACGCCAACCTCTTTCCAAGGCAGGGACGTCGGTAACGTCAGTGTCTAGGAATACCTCCTCCTCCTCCGCTTCCTCCGGCACAGCTTCAACACAGCCCTGACTTGCCTCAGATGATGCACCCTGAGAGCTGAGGCACCGCCTTGCACTAGCCCTGGACCCCGAACCACTGCCTAATGAAGACCAATAAAATTGTGAAACTGTCGGGCCTTGTGGATTCGACGGAGAGAAAGGCTCTGTGTCCGCATCTGTGTCCGTCTCCTCCTCCGTCGCTGGCGGGACCTGATGTTTCAGAGTGTCCAACGATCGTTCCAGAACTAAGATCACCACAATGGTCATGCTGACAAGGGCATTGTCCGCACTGACCATTTTGGTGGCTTCTTCAAAACTGGCAAGGATGGTGCAGAGCTCTTTCACCTGCCTCCACTCTCGATGGCTCAACACCCCGAGGTCCGCACCGCTGCTTGTCAGGCCATGTGTCACTTCGTACTGCGTAATGCTATTGCGCTGCTGCCATAATCGCTGGAGCATGTGAAGGGTGGAATTCCAGCGTGTTGCTACATCAACATTGAGACGGTTGACGGGCAGGCCGAGCTGATGCTGCAACGCAGCCAGGCGGGACGAAGCAGGGTGCGAACGGCGGAAGTGCGAATTCAGACCTCGAGCCTTCCTCAGCAGGCAGTCCAGACCCGGGTAGAGCTTTAGAAATTTCTGGGCGACAAGGTTCATGACATGTGCCAGGCAAGGGATGTGCTCCAGCCTACCGATCTTAAGGGTGGCCAGCAGATTTCACCCGTTATCGCACACCACCTTGCCTGGCACAAGGTTCTTGTCACCCAGCCAGCGCTCGGTCTCGTTGCGGAGAGCCGTCCACAGCTCCTGACCTGTGTGTGGACAGTCTCCAAGACAGATTCATTTCAAAATGGCCTGGTTTCTCTGAGCCCGTGATGCCACCAGAGGACCTTGGGGGAAAGAACCCTGCACCATCCCTGCGGTTTTAAAGAGCGTGCGCTGAGCCTGAGAGCCACCATCACAACCAGAGACATCCACCCATCTCACCCAGTGATCTGTCACAGAGATATATTGGCCTTGGCCGTGCTTACTAGTCCATGTGTAGGTGGTCAGATTGACTTTTCAGTACACAGATGAAGACAACGCGTTTGAAATTTTAGATGACACGTGGCTGCATGTGACTAGACATGTTGGTGGTGGTTAAACACCTAAGATTCTTGCCTCTACTGATGCGTTTACGGCAAAGGCGGCATATGACATCGCTGGGTGAATCAGAGGCTTGTTTAAAGAAGGCCCAGGCTTGAGAGGTCCTGGACCTTTTTGACGGTGATAAGCGAGAGCGGGTTTCCAGCTGACCGTGGCTGCAGAAAATTCATATCAGCGGCACTGTCTGCGACCCGCCCTCTCAATTTTGAGGCGGACCATGCGGAAACTACCCCATCTGTCTTCTCTTTCATCCAGTGATGAAGCGCGTCGCTAAGAAAATTCTGCGGAAAGACCACAAGTTGATCCGCATGTCGTCATCATCCACCACTCATCAACACCAGGTGGACTTTCGTCTCCGCTGGACATTCTGCATCCCAGAGCTGCGGGCTACAAAAAGCAAAGGAGGCGACAGCAAGGCGTGAAGCACGACCCACCCAGGATTTTTGCCGATTGAAGTGGTCCTTCCTTCTCCTCCTCTGAGGGCATCAGTAGCTGGCGCAGAACAAGACAAAATTCCAGCCTCGTTTGCCTCTATCTTTTAACAATGCCTTCTGACCCCAACCGCATTTTTTCATAAAGAGTCTTCAAAATGGATTATCCACCAGTGGTGGGTACACGGTTGACATTTGGGCTGCCTTCGATTAATGTTGGCGACGGATGCTGATGATGCTGATGATGACAATTTGTGCCTGTGACTGGAGGATGAGGAGCGTAAGACCTTGCTGGATGCAGGTTGCATTAACCACTGAAGAACAGATTGGGGGGCGACAGCTGTTCGTATACTGAAGATTCACATCCAGGGACCTGTCCCAGCGATGACAGTCCTGACGCTCTGCAACCGATGGATACACACTGCTATACGTGTTGTTGCCCAGCACTGGAAGGAGCACCTTCTCTGGTACCCCTCTACCTCCATGTCCGTACTCCCCCTCTTTGCTCGCTTACCACCCTTGCATTTTGCTCCGTGTTCAGGAAGATAAAAATTTGAGACGATTGCAGAGTTTTGGAAAGTCTCTTATGAATAGAAACGGCAAATCACAGCTATTTCTCCAGTCCCTCTAATTGTCCTTACAGCCGACCTAGATTAGAAACAGAACATGTTTCTAGCGAATAGCTGTGAAATGGCGGTCTGGTGGAAGAACCGTAAAGACAAAATCAACATGTTCTTCCTTCAGTCCCAGGGATTTACAATGCCCAGTAGGACTAGGAAATGATAGTTTTCAACAAAATACTACAAGTGCGCTATCTGCACAAAACTGAATTCAACGACCCAATAAAAACTATTCAGATTAGCATGGATGAGAAATTATGATGTTTTTTGCATGCAATGACAACGAGAACAGTTGCTAGAAAATTTGTTCGTACAACGTGGCTATTTGAAAAAACAGGGCCGGCAACCACGTGGCAATAGCAAGCTTATTTAAAAACATTCGTTAACAAACGGTGTTTTTTGCACCTATCACTACTCCTGCGTGACTACAATGTTGCTGTAATTCAACTTTAAGCGCAAGGTGCCTATATTAACAAAGCTGGACTGGCCAAAGTGAAAAAAAAACACCTATCTGAAATTATACCGGATAATAAAAAGTGCGAGTTTATGCACTATCAAATAACATCGACGGTGGACTAAAATTGCTGATAATCAAATTTAAAGCTTTCAGGTGACCTCTATCAACAAAGTGGTTAAACTTAGAAACACGAGACTTATGAGGATAAGGTGCCAAAGTGGAAAAAAACAACTATCTGAAATGTATACGGAATAATAAAAGTGAGAGTTTGCACCTATCAAATAGACCTAGCGGTGACTACAAAATGCTGTATTCAATTTAAGTGCAAGTGCCTCTACACAGAAGCGCTGGCCTGCGCCAAAGTAAAAAAGTTTTGAGTGACTCTCGGTTCACATATCATGATCCAGAACAATGTTAGCGCCCACTTACTTCAACGTGGTCTCAAATCGGGCAGTCCTATCCTATCTTTACTCTCAATCGAGCCAATCAGGCCTCTCACTGGTCACCGCCCTCCATTATTTCAGAGAGAAACAAATAAAACACCTCAACCTTGCCAAGCTGCCCCTTCTTATGACAAGCTGTGAGAGTGGTCGGGGACAGAACCCAAAATGGAAGCACTCCCTTCCTTTCCATATAGTTAAAATCAACTGTACAACCAAGTATACAAGTATTTTCCTGCACACAAAAACTTTCTGAAAAAACGTATGCATAACTGGGATGGTGCCACTGGCATGGCTGCGGCACACATGTAATTATACATGTACACACACATACCGCACCAGCGGCAATTTCGCAAAAAGAGGCAATACACTACTCGAAATCCCTAAGAAGCTGTTATGCTATCTATCATACATGAAAAAACTTTGAGACTCTCGTTCACTCAATCTTAGATACATCACGATGTTAAGCTGCCCACACTTCAACTGGTCTCAAATCGGCAGTCCTAATCCTACTCTTTACTCTCAATCGAGCCAATCAGGCCTCTCACTGGGTCACCGACTCCAGTATTCGAGAGAAAAAATAAAAAAACACCCAACCTGCAAAGCTGCCCTTCTTATGATAAGCCTGTGAGAGTGGGCAGGGGACAGAAACCCCAAATGGAGCACCCTTCCTTTCCATATAGGTTAAAATCAATGTACACCCAAGTATAAAACGAATGTTTATCTGGCACAACAAAAAACATTTCTGAAAAAAAAACATATGCAAACCTGGGTGCCACTGCAGATGGCTGCGCGCACACGATGTGAATTATACATAACAACACACAGACCGCCACCAGCGGCACATTTCTGCAAAAAGGGCATTACACCCACTAGCGTCGAAATCCCTAAAGAAGCATTTATTGCTATCTAACATACATGAAAAAACTTTGAGACTCTCGGTTCACATATCATGATCAAAACATGTTTATTGCTGCCCAACACTCAACGTGTCCTCAATCGTGCAGGATCCTTATCCATATCATTACCTCTCGAAATCGAAGCCAATCCGGCTCTCACTGGGTCAACCGACCTCCATTATTCAGAGAGAAAAAAAATAAAAAACACCCAACCTGCACAAGAGCTGCCCTTCCTTATGAACAGCCTGTGAGAGTGGGCGGGACGAAAACGCAAAGATGGCCAGCACCCCATTCCTTTCCATATAGGTTAAAATCAATGTACAACCAAGTATTAACTTATGTTTCTGCACACAAAAACATTTCTGAAAAAACGATGAAAATCCTTGGGTCGCCACATGGCAGGGCTGCGAGGCACCACATGTAATTATACATGTACACACACAGACCGCCACCAGGCGGCACATTTCTGCAAAAAGGGCAATACACAACGTCGAAAATCCTAAAGAAGCATCTTTTATGCTATCTATCATACATGAAAAAACTTGAGACTACTCGGTTCACATATCATGAATCAGAACATGTTTTAAAGCGCCCACGACCTTTCAACGTGGTCTCAAATCGGGCAGGTCTATCCTATCTATACCTCTCAATCGAGCCAATCAGAGACCCTCACTGGGTCACACGACCTTCCATTATTCAGTAGAGAAAAAATAAAAACACCCAACCTAGCAAAGCTGCCCTTCTTTATTGACAGCCTTGAGAGAGTGGCCTGGGACAGAAAACCTAAAATGGAAGCACGCCCTTCCTTTCATATAGGTAAAATTCACTGTACACCAAGTATAACGTATGTTTCTGCACACAAAAACATTCTGAAAAAACGTATGCAAACCTGGGTGCCACTGGCATGCGCGGCTCACCAGTAATTATACATGTCACACAGCAGACCTGCCACCAGCGCACATTTCTGCAAAAGGGCAATACACAACGTCGAAACCCTAAAGAAGCATTATGCTATCTATCACAACATGATAAAAAACTTTAGACTCTCTGTTCACATATCATGATCAGAACATTTTAAGCGTCCCCACGACTTCACTGGTCGTCAAATCGGCAGTCTATCCTATCTTAACTCCAAATCGAGCCAATCAGGCCTCTCACTGGTCACAACGACCCATTATTCAGAGAGAAAAAATAAAAAACACCCAACCTGCAAAGCTGCCCTTACTTATGACACCTGTGAGAGCGTGGCGGGACATAAACCCAAAATGAAGCACGCCCTTCCTTTCACAATATAGGTTAAAATCAATGTACACCAAGCTATAACGTATGTTTCTGCACACAAAACATTTCTGACAAAACTTTATGCAAACACTGGTGCCACTGCAGGGCTGCGGCACACATGTAATTATACATAGTACAAACACACAGACCGCCACCAGCGGCACATTTCTGCAAAAAAGGTGCAATAACTATACGTCGAAATCCCTAAAGAAGCATTTTATGCTATCCTATCATACATGAAAAAACTTTGAGACTCTCGGTTCACTAAATTCAAGATACAGTACATTTTTAGCTGACCCACTAAAACTTCACTGTCTCAAATCGGGCAGTCCTATCCCTATCATTTACCTCTCCAATCGAGCCAATCAAGGCCTCCTCCACTGGGTCACCAGACCTCCATTATTCAGAGAGAAAAATAAAAAACACCCAACCTGCCCCAAAGCTGCCCTCTTATGACAGCAGTGAAGTGGGCGGGACAGAAACGCCAAAATGGAAGCAACCCCATTCCTTTTTCCAGATCAGGTTAAAAATCAATGTACACCAAGTATAACGTATGTTTCTGCACACAAAAACATTCTGAAAAACGATTCAAACCGGGTGCCACTGGCAGGCTGCGGCAAGCACATGTAATATACATGTCACACACATGACCGCGCACCCAGCGGACATTTCTGCAAAAAGGGCAATACACTAGCGTCGAAATCCCCTAAAGAAGCATTTATGCTATCATCATACATGAAAAAACTTTGAGACTCTCAGTTCACGATATACATTGATCAGTACATGTTTAAATGAGCTCCCACCGACTTCAACGTGGTCCCTCAAATCGAAAGCAGTCCTATCCTAACTTACCTCTTCAATCGATGCAATCAGCCTCTCACTGTCACCAGACCTCCATATTCAGAGAGAAAAAATACAAAACACCCAACCTGCAAAGCTAGCCCTTCTTAGACAGCCGGTGAGAGTGGGCGGGGACAGAAACCCAAAATGGAAGCACCCCTTCCATTTCCATATAGGTTAAAATCAATTGTACACCAAGTATAACGTATGTTTTCTGCACACAAAAACAATATTCTGAAAAAACGAAGGCAAACCGGTGCCACTGGCAGGGCATGCGGCCCACATGTTAAATATACATGGTTACACACACACAAGATACCGCCACCAGCGGCACATTTTTCTGCAAAAAGCGGGCAATACACTACCGTCGAAATGCCCTAAAGAAGCATTTATGCTATCTATCATACATAAAAAACTTTGAGACTCTCGGTCACATAATCAATAGATCAGAACATGTTAAGCTGGCCCACATCAGACTTCAACGTGTTTTCAGAATGTATTTTGTGCTGGCAGAAACATACGTTATACTTGGTGTACCATTGATTTTAACCTATATGGAACGGAAGGGGTGCTTCCATTTTGGGTTTCTGTCCCCGCCCACTCTCACAGCTGTCATAAGAAGGCAGCTTTTGCAGGTTGGAGGTGTGTTTTTATTTTTTCTCTCTGAAGAAGGAGGTCGGTGACCAGTAGAGGCCTGATTGGCTCGATTGAGAGGTAAAGATAGATAGACTCGCCCGATTGAAGATCACGTGAAGTCGTGGCGGCGCCTAACATGTTCTGATCATGTATATGTTGACACGAGAGTCTCAAAGTTTTTCCATGTATGATAAAATGCGTAATGCGTCTTAGGGATTTCGACGTAGTGTATTGCCTTTTGCAGAAATGTGCGCTGGTAGGCGGTCTTTGTGTAGTACATGGTATAATTACATGTGTGCCGCAGCACCTGCCAGTGGCACCCAGGTTATGGACATCGTTTTTTTTCAGAAATGTTTTTGTGTGCAGAAACATACGTTTTACTTGTGTGTACATTGATTTTAACCTATAGTGAAAGGAAGGGGGTGCTGTTCCATTTTGGTCTTCATGTCCCCGCCCACTCTCACAGGCCCCCCCCCTTTTTAGGGTCATAAGAAGGGCAGCTTTTGCAGGTTGGGTGATTTTATTTTTTCTCTCTGAATACTGTGGCGTCGGTGACCCTGTGAGAAGGCCTGATGGCTCATTGAGAGGTAAAGATAGGATAGGACAGCCGATTTGGAGACAACGTTGAAGTCGTGGGCAGCTAAACATGTTCTGATCATGATATGTGAACCGAGAGTCACAAAGTTGATTTCATTATGATAGATAGCATAAATGTCTTCTTTAGGGATTTCGACGCTAGTGTATTGCCCTTTTCAGTGAAAAAAATGAACACCTATCTGAAATATATATGGAAGAATAAAAGTGGAGTTTTGTTGCACCTAACAATTACACAACCGTCGGGTTCGACTACAAAATCATGACTGTATTCAAAATTTAAGCGCAAGGTGCCTCTATCAACAATAGCTTGACTATTGCGCCAAAGTGAAAAAAAACACTAACTGAAATGTATACGGATAATAAAAGTGGAGTTTTGCACGCTAACAAATTTACCGCGGTGACTACAAAATTGCTGTATTAAAATTGAAGTGCAAGTGCTGCTATCAACAAAGCTGGCCTGCCCAAGTGAAAAAAAAACACCTATGTGAAATGTATATGTATAATAAAAGAGAGTTTTGCACCTATCAAATACACTGTGCGTGACTACAAAAATTGCTGTATTCAATTTAAGCGCAAGGTGTCCTCTATCAACAAAGCTGGAGCTGCGCCAAAGTGAAAAAAAACACCTATCTGAAATTATAACGGATAATAAAAGTGGAGTTTTGCCCTATCAAATACACTGGCGTGACGACAAAATTGGCTTGTATTCAAACTTTTAAGCGCAAGGTGCCTCTAATCAACAAAGCTAGACTGCGCGCCTAAAGTGAAAAAAACACCTATGTAAAATGTATACGGATAATAAAAGTGGAGTTTGCACATCAAATATACCGGCGTACTAACAAAATTGCATTATTCCAAATTTAGCGCAAGGTTGCCCTCATCATCTCAGCTGGACTAGCCAGGAAGTGAAAATAATATCTAACTGAGAAATAGTATAAATCGGATAACATAAAAGTGGATTTTGCCACATATCAAATAGACCTGCGTGACCTACAAAATATGTGCTGTATTCAAATTTTAAGCGCAAGGGTGCCTCTATCACAAAGCTGGACTGCGCAAAAGTTGACACAAAACACCTATCCTGAAATGTAATAACCGGATAATAAATAGTGGAAGTTTTGCACCTATAAAAATACACCGTCGTGTGACTACAAAATGGCTGTATTCAAATTAAATGCGCAAGGTGCTCTATCATCACAGCTGGACTGCTCCAAAGGTGAAAAAATATATATCTGAAATGTATAACGTAATAATAAAAGTACAGTTTTTGCAACTTTAATGTGTATTTTTGCACAACTACCCATCACTCACCAATTTAACCTTTCTTTACTCTCACTATCAAATAGACCTGCGTTGACTACAAATTGCTGTACTTCAAATTTAAGCTCAAGGTGCCTCTATCAACAATAGCTGACTGCGCCAAAGTGAAAAAAAAAAACACCTATCTGAAATGATATACCGTAATAATAAAATGAGTTTTGCACCTATACAATACACCGTGCGGTTGACTACAACATTGCTGTAGTTCAAAATAAGCGCAAGGTGACTCTAACAACAAAGCATGGATCTGCGCCAAAGAGAAAAAAAACACTAACTGAAATGTATACGTAAATAAAAGAGGAGTTGTTGCAACCTATCAAATAGACCCTGCGGTGGACTACAAATTGCTGTATTGAAATTTAAAAGCGCAAGTTGCCTCTATGACCAAAAGCTGGCCTGCGCCAAAGGAAAAAAAAAAAACACCTATCTGAAATTTGATAGAGGATTATAAAGTGGAGTTTTGCACCTATCAAAATTAACCTGCGGTTGACTACAAAATTTGCTGTACATTCAAATTTTAAGCTGCAAGGTGCCTCCTATCAACAAAGCTGTACTGCGCCAAAGTGAAAAAAAAAACACCTATCTGAAATGTATACGGAAATAGAAAGTGGACGTTTTGCACCTATCAAATAGACCTCGTTTGACTAAAAAATGCTGTATTCAATTTAAGCGCAAGGAGCCTTCTATGAACAAATCTGGCCTGCGCCAAAGTGAAAAAAAAACTCCTATCTGAAATGTACACGGTTAATAAAAGTGGAGTTTTGGCACCTATCAATAGACCTGCGGTGACTACAAATTGCTTAGTATACCCCCCAAATTAAGAGCGCTAGTGCCTTCTATCCACAAAGCTGGACTGCGCCAAAGTGAAAAAACACTATCTGAAAATGTATACGGATAATAAAATGAGTTTTGCAACCTATCAAATACCGGTCAGTGACTACAAATTGCTGTATTAAAATTAAAGCGCCAGGTGACATCTATCAACAAAGCTGGCCCATGTGCGGCAAAGTGAAAAAAAAACCTATCTGAAATGTATACGATAATAAAAGTGGAGTTTTGCATCTATCAAATACAACGGCGTGACTACAAAATTGCTGTATTCCAAATTTAAGCGCAAGGATGCCTCTATCAACAAACCTGGAATGTCTTCAAATTGAAAAAAAAACACCTACTCTGAAATAGTATAATATGGATACAGAAAAGTGGCAATTTGCACCTAACAAATAGACACTGGCGTTGACTACAAAATAGCTGTAATTCAAATTATAAGCGCAAGGTACTACTATCAAACTAAAGCTGCCTGCGACAAAGTAAAAAAACACCTATGTGAAATTGTATATTGAAACTAAAAGTGGAGATTTGAGCATCCTATCAATACACTGGCGGTGAACTTTACAAATTGCTGTATTCCAAAATAATGCGCATGTGCCTCAACAACAAAGCGGACTGCGCCAAAGTAAAAAAAAAACACCTATCTGAATGTATACGATAATAAAAGTATGGAGTTTGCACCCTATCAAATATACCAGCGTGACTACAAAATTGCTGTATTTCAAATTTAAGACCCACAGGTGCCTTCTATCAACACAGCTTGTGACTGCGCCAAAGTGAAAAAATATCTATCTGAAATGTATAAAACGGATAATAAAGAGTGGAGTTTTTTGCTCCTATCAAAATAGACCGCGGTGACTACAAAATTAGCTGGTAATTCAAATTTAAGCGCAAGGGCCTCTATCAACAAAGCTGACTGCGCCAAAGTGAAAAAAACACCTATCGAAATGTATACGGATAATAAATAGTGGAGTTTTTGCACCTATCAAATACGCCGTCGGTGACGACAAACATTGCTGTATCAAGCTTAAAGCGCAAGGTGCGCTCTATCAACAAAGCTGACTAGCGCCAAAGTGAAAAAAAACACCTATCTGGAAATGTATTACGGCAAAATAAAAGTGGAGTTTTGCACCTATCAAATAGGACCTGCGTGACTACAAAATTGCTTGTATTTTTCAAATTTAAGCTCTAGGGTCGCCTCTGTCAACACAGCTGACTGCACCCAAAGTGAAAAAAAACCCAACCTATCTTGAAATTATTTACGGATAATAAAAGTGGAGTTTGCACCTATCAAATACACCGGGCGAGGTGACTACAAAATTGCTGTATCTTCAATTTGAGCGCAAGGTCCACTAATCACAAAGCAGACTGCGCCAAGTGAAAAAAAACAGCCTATACTGAAAATGTATACTGAATAATAAAAGTGAGGAGTTTGCACTATCAAAAGATACACCGCAGTGACTACAAAAATTGCTGTAAAAAAAAAAAAACAGTGGCAAGTTTCTCTATCAACAAAGCCATGGCCTGCGCCAAACGTGCAAAAAAAACACCTATGTGAAATGTAAATACGGATAATAAAAGTGATTTTTGCATCGTCCTATTCAAATTACACTGGCGGTGACTACAAAATTGCTGCTTCAAATTTAAGCCAAGGGAGCCTCTATCCAAAAACAAGCTTGGACTGCGCCAAATTGAAAAAAAAAACACCTATCTGAATTGTATACAGATAATAAAAGTGGCAGTTTGCACCTATCAAATATACACCGGCGGTGACTACAAAATTGCTGTATTGAAAATTAAGCGCAAGGTGGCCCTCTAGGAACAAAGCTGGCCTGCGCCAAAGTGAAAAAAAAAAACAACCGTATCTGAAATGTAAAATGATTATAAAGTGGAGTTTTGCACTATCAAATAGACCTGCGTACTACTACAACAAATTGCTGAATTCAAATTTAACGCAAGGTGCCCTCTATCAACAAATGCTGACTGCGCCAAAGTGAAAAAAAAAAAACACCTATCTGAAATGTATATGGATAATAAAAGTGGAATTTTGCACCTATCAAATAGACCTGCGTTGACTACAAAATTGCTGTATTCAAATTTAAGCGCAAGGTACTCTATCAACAAAGCTGGCCTGCGACAAAGTAAAAAAAACACCTATGTGAAATGTATATGGATAATAAAAGTGGAGATTTGCACCTATCAAATACACTGGCGGTGACTACAAAATTGCTGTATTCAAATTTAAGCGCAAGGTGCCCTATTCAACAAGCGGACTGCGCCAAAGAAGTGAAAAAAACACCCCTATCTGAAATGTATACGGATAATAAAGTGGAGTTTTGCACCTATCAAATACACCCGCAGTGACTACAAATTAGCTGTAATAAAAAAAAAATAGTGCAAGTTTCTCTTATCACACATCTGGACTGCGCCAAATGAAAAAATATCTATCGAAGATGTATACGATAATAAAAGGGAGTTTTAGCACCTATCAAATAGACCTGCGGTGACCTACAAAATGTGGCTGTATTCAAATTTTAAGCTGCAAGGACCTCTATCAACAAAGCTGGACTGCCAAAAGTGAAAAAAAAAACACCTATCTGAAATGAATACGGATAATAAAAGGTGGAAGTTTTGCACCAATCAAAAAGACCTCGCGGTGACTAATGTACAAAATTGCAGGATTCAAATTTAAGCGCTAGGTGCCTATGTCAACAAAGCTGACTGAAGCGCTCCAAAAGTGAAAAAACACCTATCTGTAAATGTATACGGATATAAAAGGAGTTTTGGCTACTATCAAATAGACTTGCAGGTGAATACAAAATTGCTGTATTGAAATTTAAGCCAGGTGCCCCTCTATGAACAAAGCTGGCCGCGCCAAAGTGGTAAAAAAAATACACCTATCTGAAATGAATAGAGGATTATAAAAGGTGGATTTTTTTGCACCTATTCAAATGACCCAGCCGTACATACAAAATTGCGTGTATTCAAATTAAGGCGCAAGTGGCCTCTATCAACAAAGTTGGACTGCTCCAAAGTGAAAAAAAAACACCTATCTGAAAATGATACGGATAAATAAGAAGTGGAGTTTTTGCACCTATCAAATAGACCTGCTTGACTTAAAAAATTGCTGTACATTCAAAGTTAAGCGCAAGGTGCCATCTAAGAAACAAAGCTGGCCTGCTCCAAAGTGAAAAAAAAAACACCTATCTTGAAAATGTATAAATACGGATAATAAAAGTGGAGTATATGCACCTATCAAATAGATCGCTGCAGGTCTGACTCCAAAATTGCTGTATTCAAATTTAAAAGCGCGCAGGTGCCTCTATCAACAAAGGCTGGACCTGCGCCAAAGAGAAAAACACCTAATCTGAAATGTATACGGATAGATAAAAGTGGAGTTTGGCACCCTATCAAATACACGGGCAGTTGGACTACAGAAATTGCTGTATAAAATAAAAGCGCCAGGTGCAACTATCAACAAGCTAGGCCATGCGCAAGGTGAAAAAAACAAACTATCTGAAATTATACGATAATAAAAGAGGAGTTTTCATCTATTCAAATACACCCGGCGTGACTACAAACAAAATTGCGTATCAAATTTAACGCAAGGTGCCGTCGACAACAAAACCTGAGACTGCTTCAAAGTGAAAAAAAAAAACACCTATCTGAAAATGTATTGGATAAATAAAAGTGGAATTTTGCAACTACAAAATAGACCTGCGTTGACTACAATATTGCTGTATTCAAATTTAAGCGCAAGGTGACTCTCTGAACAAAGCTGGCCTGCGTCATAGTGAAAAAACCACCTATCTGAAATGTATACGGATAATAAAAGGTATTTTTTGCACCTATCAAATAGACCTGCGGTGACTACAAAATTGCTATATCCAAATTTAAGCGCAAGTGCTTATCAACAAGCTGGACTGCGCAAAATGTAATAAACACCTATCTGACATGTATACAGATAATAAAAGGAGTTTTGCACTATCAAATAGACCTGCGGTGACTACAAAATTGCTGTATTCAAATTTAAGCGCAAGGTGCCTCTATCAACAAAGCTGGACTGCGCCAAAGTGAAAAAAACACCTATCTGAAATGTATACGGATAATAAAAGGTATTTTTGTACCTATCAAATACACCGCAGTGACTACAAAATTGCTGTATTCAACTATAACAATTTGAACGAAGCTGGCCTGCGTCAAAGTGAAAAAACACCTATCTGAAATGTATACGGATAATAAAAGGTATTTTTTGCACCTATCAAATACACCGGTAGTGACTACAAAATTGCTGAATTCAAAGTTAAGTGCAAGGTCCAAAGTGAAAAAACACCTATCTGAAATGTATACGGATAATAAAAGTGGAGTTTTGCACCTATCAAATACACCTGCGTGATTACAAAAATTGCTGTATTCAACTATTAAGTGCAAGGTGCCTCTATCAACAAAGCTGTCCTGCGCCAAAGTGAAAAAACACCTATCGAAAATGTATACAGATGATAAAAGGGATTTTTGCACCTATCAAATACACCGGCAGTGACTACAAAATTGCTGTATTCAAATTTAACAATATGAATGAAGCTGGCACGTGCCAAAGTGAAAAAACACCTATCTGAAATGTATACGGATAAAAAAAGGTATTTGTTGCACCTATCAAATACACAGGCAGTGACTACAAAATTGCTGTATTCAACTTTAACAATATGAACGAAGCTGGCCTGCGTCAAAGTGAAAAACACCTATCTGAAATGTATACGGATAATAAAAGTGGAGTTTTGCACCTATCAAATAGACCTGCGGTGACTATTAAATTGCTATATTCAAATTTAAGCGCAAGGTGCCTCTATCAACAAAGCTGGACTGCACCAAAGTGAAAAAACACCTATCTGAAATGTATACGGATAATAAAAGTGGTTTTGCACCTATCAAATAGACCTGCGGTGACTACAAAATTGCTGTATTCAAATTTAAGCGCAAGGTGCCTCTATCAACAATTCTGGCCTGCGCCAAAGTGAAAAAACACCTTTCTGAAATGTCTACGGATAATAAAAGTGGAGTTTTGCACCTATCAAATAGACCTGCATTTACTAGAAAAGATCTGTATCCTAATATAAGTTCAAATATTTCACCAGAAAACTGTTAATAAAAAGCCATTGCAATGCAATGTCTAAACAAAGTCTGGGCTGCACAATATCCACTATCCTTTAAAGAGCTTGTCTGTGTTCGCAAGCGGCCCCCTCCCCCTCCGCTCCCCTCCATGACTTTACAGCGCTAGATGCTCCTTTAAAATTCTCAGCCTAAGTACCTAAAATCTGCAAATCTCTAATCTACCTAAGTTCTAATGTTCACAGCTAGAGATGGGCGAATTGATTCTAAAAAAGTGGAATTCGTTTAGAATTTCAGGAAAACTTTGGTTCTGAACGAAGTCGAAGTTTGGGGTACTTCGGGTGAACGAAGTGTGCTTTTGAATGATAAAATGGCTGCGAGCACATGGCTTTACATGGGGCAAAGCACTCTGGGAGGAAGAAGGGCATAGCCTGCATGACATGTGCAGAGATGAAGCCAATCAGAGACCGGCGGGATTCTTTGACGTCACCGCACTATATTAGTCCGGGCGCCATGCTGGGATCTCACACTCCTCTCACTGTACTGATCAGGGAAGGTGCTGCCGCGGCTGATTGTAATAGCTCTTACTGAAGAACGATTTTTTATACGATTTTTGTGGGTGCCCTCAGCTTGTCTCAGAGACTGCTTCTCTTAAATTTTTCTATTTCTGATTTTTTGGGGTATTGGATTTGAAGTCCAGTGTGTGTCCACTGCAGCTGCATCTACATTTTAATGCTATCTGCTCACAGCACATTGAAAATCCCCAAGGGGGATCTAAGCCAGTTCCCTTTTATTCATTTAAATAAACAGCGTTTTTACAATACAAATACCCTTTATTTTTTTCTGCTCAAATTTTTTTGCGCAATTTACTCCAGGGGTTAATTTTAAAGGGTTTTTTTTTCTGCTGTGGTGACTCAAGAAACCGTCTTTTTCACCGCCAAAAAATTTCAATTTTCCTGTAGCCTAATTCCAACCCCAAGGTTTTTTTACAATTTTTTTTTTGGTGTAGGAGAAAAAAACGCCATTGTAACACGCACAAAGCTATATTTTGGGTTGCTCAATTGTTTTGGGGCAATTTACATCCAGGGGTTAATTAAGCTGTTTTTCTCTTTTTGGGGACAAAAATAAACCGCTTTTCACCCCCAAAATTACAATTTTTTTGTACATAATTTACAAGCGAAGGTTAATTACAAATTTTTCTCTTGTTTGTGTAGTGTAAAAACAGCAATTGTAAGCCTAACAAAAGCTTATTTTTGCTGCTCAATTTTTTTGGGGCAATTTACATCCAGGGGGTTTAAATTAAGCGTTGTTTTTCTGCTGTGGTACAAAAATAAACGTCTTTTTTTCACCGCCAAAAAATACAATTTTCCCGTAGCATAATTCACAAGCGAAGGTTAATTACAATTTTTTCTCTTGTTGTGTACGAGAAAACACGCAAATGTAACGCGCTACAAAGCTAGTATTTGTGGCTTTCTCAATTCTTTTGCGCCCAATTTTTAATCCAGGGTTAATTAAGCGTTGTTTTTCTGCTGTGGTGACAGAAATAAAAAGTCTTTTTAACCGCCCAAAAATTAAAATTTTTCCTGTAGCATAATTCACAAGGGGAAAGGGTTTAAATTTCAATTTTTTTCTCTTGTTGTTTTAGCGTAGAAAACACGCAATTGTAACACGCTACATAGCTGTAGTTTTTGGTGCTCAATTCTTTTGCGCAATTTACATCCAGGGTTTTAAATTAGCGTTGTTTTTCTGCTGTAGTGACTCCGAGAAACCGTCTTTTTCACCCCCAAAAAATAACAATTTTCCTGTAGCCTAATTCACAAGCGGGAAAGGGTTTAATTACAATTTTTTCTCTTGTTGTTTTAGCTTAGAAAAACACGCCATTGTAACACTCTACAAGCTCGTAGTTTGTGGTTGCTCAATTGTTTGGTGCAATTTACATCCAGGGGTTAAAATTAAACGTTGTTTTTTTTGCTGTGGTGACAAAAATAAACCGTCTTTTTCACCGCCCAAAAAAAAACAATTTTCCTGTAGCATAATTTACAAGCGAAGGTTAATTACAATTTTTTCTTTTTTGTTGTGTAGCGTAGAAAAACACGCAATTGTAACACGCTACAAAGCTAGTAGTTTGTGGCTGTTTAATTCTTTTGGCAATTTACACCCAGGGTTAATTAAGCGTTGTTTTTCTGCTGTGGTGACAAAAATGAACCGCTTTTTCACCGCCAAAAATTACAATTTTCCTGTAGCATAATTCACAAGCGAAGGTTAATTACAATTTTTTCTCTTGTTGTGTAGCGAAGAAAACACACAACTGTAACACGCTACATAGCTAGTAGTTTTTGGCTGCTCAATTCTTTTGCGCACTTTACATCCAGGGGTTAATTACGCGTTTTTTTTTCTGCTGTGGTGACTCCGAGAAACCGTCTTTTACTGCCAAAAAAATACAATTTTCCTGTAGCCTAATTCACAAGCGAAGTTAATTACAATTTTTTCTCTTGTTTGTAGCATAGAAAAACGCCATTGTAAAAACGCTACAAAGCTCGTAGTTTGTGGTTACTCAATTGTTTGGGGGCAATTTACATCCAGGGTTAATTAAGCGTTGTTTTTCTGCTGTGGTGACAAAAATAAACCGTCTTTTTCACCGGGCCCAAAAAATTTTCATTTTCCTGTAGCATAATTTACAACGAAGGTTAATTACAATTTTTTCTCTTGTTGTGTAGCGTAGAAAACAAAGCAATTTTAAACACGCTACAAAGCTATAGTTTGTGGCTGCTCAATTCTTTGCACAATTTACATCCAGGGGTTAATTAAGCATTGTTTTTCTGCTGTGGTGGGCAAAAATAATCCGTCTTTTGCACCGCCAGAAATTAAAATTTTCCTGTTAGCATAATTCACAAGCGAAGGTTAATTACAATTTTTTTCTCTTGTTGTGTACGTAGAAAAACACGCAATTGTAACACGCTAACAAAGCTATTACTTTGTGGCTGCTCAATTCTTTTGCGCAATATACATCCAGGGGTTAATTAAGCGTTGTTCTGCAGTTAACTCAGTAAAAGAACTTGTTTTTTCACCGCCACAGAAGAAATTCTGTTGCAAAATTCATACCCGAAGGTTAATTAAGCCTGTTTGTGCTTTTATATTCAGTAAAATACACAGACGGCTACAAAAAGTCAATTTTTCCTGCCCATTTGTGGAGTGCAATTTATATCCAAGGGTTCCCAAAAGCTTGTTACTGGGTTCATTTGGAGTCAAATACCAGGTGGTATTTATCATAAACAGATATCTTCATCAAACAGTGTCTGTACATTTTAGAACAAACAGACAGACAGAGAGGTGGCAGGCTCTTCACCTGCGAGTGGCAGAGGCACAAACATTCCAGGCCCAGGTCGCAGCACAGCAAGGGGACGTCGCAGCAGGGGTCCACTCGTGAGGCCACAACTGCCCGTGTCATCTAGCGGCCGTGTGCTGACTAGCAACCCCAAAGGGTTTTCTTGATTGGTTGACTAGGTCATCCACTTCCTCCCAGATGACATCGACACCTCAGCCAAGAGTCGGTGGGAACCTCAGACACAACCCTTTTTGCATGGCCCGGAGTGGTCAGAGGCCCTTACCTGTCCTAAAACCCGCCTCTGTTCATCCGGTTCCCTCAGCCAGAGATCTACTATGTGGTCGGGGCTCAGCACCACTAAAATGGCGAGGATGAACAATTGAGGATTTGCATTTCAACAGCTACTTGGCAGCGAAGAAATGGGGCCAATACCCCCTGCTTCTTGCAGTAGGGGGCAAAGTATAGATATGGGGGTGGCATGGGAGGTCATGTTGTAGGGGTCAGCCTCTGAAATACCAAGACCGGTGATGAGGACAGCAGTGACGATGAACCCAAATGATGATGATGTAGCCGACCGCACTTGGGAGCCGGTGAAGCAAGAGCTTCATCATCGTCAGGAGAAGAAGGCGTCAGCTTGCGCGTCAGGCAGCAGCGCAGCCAGCAAGTGGGCTGTGTGGCCGTTAGTCAGCAGGGTAGCAGCAGTGTGAGGTCGGGAGCCAAGCGGCCACGTGGTAAAAAACCCGCTTCGCAGGTCCAAGAAAGTAGCGGCAGAGGGGGCTCAGCGAGGCAGCGCGGCAGTAGTTAAACTCAGTGCGGAGCGTTGTTGGTAAAATCAGCTACTGGGCGGTGTGGCAGTTCTTTGCAAAAGACACCGGAGGAGCCGAATATGGGTATAATGTAGAATCTGTGGACAGAAAGTGAAGCGTGGCCAGGGAGCTAACGTTGGCACCACGGCCCTGCGTTTAACACATGCAGCGTCAGCATCCGGTTGGCCTGGGAGAAAACGTGGCTAAGATGTGGTGGTCCATCCTGCTGCCGCAGCAGCAGCAGCGCCCAGTGGCACGCATGCCATTGCAGCCAGCAAGGCTCCACCACCTCGCAAAAGGGAGCTGTTTCTCTTTGCCATCCTCTCCGGTCCAGGTGCTCCTGCTCCTCGCTAAACCATGGGGGCCAGCAGTCGTTCAGCGAGGCGATTGCAAAGAGACAACAGTATGCGTCCAACCATCCTAAGGTGCAGCAGCTGACTGTGCTCCTGTCAAAGTTGTTGTTATTGCAGGCCCTCCCTTTCCAAATGGTGGACTCGTCACTATTCAGAGAACTAATGGCTTGTGCCAAGCCGAGATGGAGAGTTCCAAGCCGTAATTTCTTTTCCAAAAAGGCAGTACCAGTACTTCATAAATATGTTTGAACAGAAAGTGGGCCAGTCCTTGAGCTTATCGGTTTGTTCCAAGGTGCACGGCAGCGCAGACGTCTGGAGCTGTAACTACGGTCAGGGCCAGTACATGTCCTTTACGGCCCACTGGGTGAATGTGCTTCCTGCCCAGGCATACCAACAACTTGGACAGAACGCCGCTTTCTACTCCAATTTGTAAAACTGCGGCTACTGTGCCCAAAGTCCGCCTCCTCCTCCTCCATCACCCCCCATCTAAGCTCCACAAGTACTGCTCCATCATACCACATGTGTAGGGCAAGGGGGTGTCACGCGGTTCTACACCTGGCTTGCCTCGGCGAACGAAGTCATACAGGGGAGGAACTCTCCGCGTCATGCAGCAAGAAATCTATGTGTGGCTTTCTCTGCCCCCAACTGCAAATGGAACCATGGTGACGGACAATGGGGAACATGGTGTCCGCCCCTGCACCGAGGAGTGATGGCCATGCGCTCTGCATGGCGCACGTGTTCCATCTGGTTGTGAAAAGGTTCCTAAGTCTTCCAAAGATCTTCAGAAGATTCTGAAAATGGCCAGGAAACTGTGCATGCACTTTATCCATTCGTACAAAGCCAGGAACACCCTCCTAGAGTTGCAGCGGCCCGAACGGCCTCCCCCAAAAACAAATCTGATATGCGATGTTTCCACCCGTTGGAATTCCAGCCCCACATGTTGGACCGACTGTATGAACAGAGAAAAAGGGCCATTAAAAATGTTTTGATGATCCAGGCGGGGCAGGAGTACTCCCCTGTGTAACTTGATATCAGCCAGTGAAGCTCATGCGTGACACCTGCCGTTTGTTGAGGCCATTCGAGGAGGCGACGTTATTTGTCAGTCGCCAGGACTACGGGATGAATAACATCATTCCACTGCTTCATGTCCGGAACAGATGCTGAAAAATCTGTCTGGGCAGTGGACTGGAGATGTGGCAACTACATCTGGCGGCCACATGAGTCCGCTGGGGACTGAAATGGAGGAGGAGGACATTGGAGCAGAAGCATATTCTGGTGGGAAAAAAGTGGCTTTTCTTTCCCAGGTGACAAGAGAGGAGGAGCAGGAGCATGAGGGTAGGTAGATGGAGATAGGGGAAAAGCGAGGCAGATGACCCGCAAGCACGTGGCAGTATACAGTGGAGATGGAGGCAGGGAGCCCTTCGGAGTGATTTGTGCAGATGGCCCGCACCATGCTGATTTGCCTGGCTAGTGACAGCCGAATAGTTAGCATCCGGCAGAGGGATGACTTCTGGCTCTCCACCCTATTGGACCCTCGCTACCGTTCCAAAATGGGAGCCTTTTTCCCAGCTACTGAGAGGAGGACAAACTCAAATACTATAGGGAAATCTCCGTAGTCAGTTGGCCGCTGCTATGTGCGGCATGTCCTCCTCTGACAGATTGACCGGGGGGTTCCTCAAACGCTCACGTACTACTGCCGCGGCTGCTGGGGGAAGATGGGGGGTAGGGGCTAAGTAC
>JAODAL010030008.1:0-50681 GCA_025379985.1 Phyllomedusa bahiana | reverse complement strand
TTCCAACACACAGTGGAGCAAGCGAACCACTAAGTTAATGTTATTTAAAAGGGTTTTCCCACAATAAAACATATATCACCTATCACAGGATTGTTCGGGATCTCATCACTGAACCATGTACTGATCACCAGAGTGAGGTTCTCAACTCCCCAGTCCCACCTGATTGCAATCAAGCAGTCTGAATGGAGCCATTAACTAGTTTGTGCAGCGCTGTTCCGATAATTGATAGAACCAACTGAAACAGCTGAGCCATGTACTGCTGTATTATATAGACAGTAAATGGTGCAGAATTATGCACACTGGTCTGTTACTCCATTCAGACTCCTTCTCAGTGAGTGAGGAACAAAAAACTTAGGACACCCCTTCTAGCTATCAATCTATTAATCTACATAGTTGCACCTCCTAAGGTCATCTTTTTCTGCCCTCTCTGGCAGCATATGTCTGCGAGCACCTGGGGAGACATTTATGAAATTAGGTGCATCTATTTTTGCAGTGTATAATGCACCTGAATATATGAAAGTGATTTTGTACTTTCATAAATGGTGCCTAAAGTTCCCCGCGTCTCGCCTATGTGTTAGGCGCATTATGGAACTTAGGCGCATTAGTAATGCACCAAACATGTATAAAGGCTATAGATAGGCTGGAAATAAAAGAAAAGTCATTAGAATAGCATGTCAGTGATAGAAACTATGGTAGTGGTCTTGCTTGGTGAATCACAGATCCCAGCCAGACCTGTGCTGTGCTGGCTCTTGCTGTATGTAGAATAAAGGGCGAGAGCAGCAAAAATACATTTAAAATTTAGTACAGTAAAAATTCAAAATTTTAGAATCTGAACAACGTCATCAGTGGGTTGTAATTTAATGTAAAATTAGTTTTAGATTCTATTCATTTTAAATACATTTTATAGGAGATATTTTTATATTTTTGGGTATATTATATATTTTTTATATTAATTTTATATTATAACTTTTTTTAAACAAATTTAAATAATAATTTTATAAAGTTTGGGTAATTATAAGAAATTAAATTTTATTATTGTACTGCTGTTTAAATTGAGAAATATTGGGAAAATTTTTTTTCCCTAACAGCAAAAACTACTCCACTTCGACTCCTCAGGCTCAGGGAGAGCACAATTTAGATAGGTTTGCCTGACCAAACCGTAATGGGGCTATTTTTGCCGAACCACATTCCTATATGTTCTAATATTACGAGTGTTTTTGCGACGCCCCCCAGAACCCCCCCCCTCATCTTAGGTGCACTAGAAAGTGTTGAGTCTTGCAAACAATGCACCTAACACATTTGTTGCATTAGACATCATATTCGGCTCACTGCATTTTACACCAGAAAAGGGGAAAACCCGATCGTACATGTCTCCACTGGTGTCTGCAAGACAAGGACAAACAAGGACAACTTCTGCCTACAGTTTGTATGTTCTTTGCATGTTTGTGTGGTTTTTCTCTGGGTGCTCTGGTTTCTTCCAAAAATACACAAACAGGTCAATTTAAAATCTAGTTTGTGAGCCCCAATGGAAATAGAGAGTGAGTGAGAACAATCTCCTTAGGGCTCAATCACATGGCAATTTTTGATGCTTATTTTGGAGCATATTGCGTGCACCCAATACACCCCTAAATAAGCTTCAAAAACACCTGGAGAACACTTTCCATTGACTACAATGTACAAATTACGCTGATTTCATAATAAAGTATAGGAGACAGAAACAACGCGTTTTCGTTGCTTACAGTGTCCGTGACGATAACACTTCATATGAATATCCTTGCTGTACTACAGGATATTTTGGGGCTAAATAAATGAATAAAATAAATAAAAATATAAAGTATGTACTTTGTATCTCTCCAACTATCTATCTGCACATCCTTGGTTTGTCTTCACAATTATATCTGTCTCTTAACCAAATTTTGGTAATTTTTTTGCAATTTTTTAGGAAAGTTTATTAGAATAGGTTGCTCTCTCGTAGACTCCCCATCAGTCCATGCCTGTAGAAACAACTTTGAAACAATATTTTTCAGCAGCGTACAATAATTGTATATAGAATAATATATGATGAGAGAATGCACGCTTCAAGACCCAGATCAAGGTCAAATATAGTATGCAAAAAATGAAAGAGGCAGCAAAGTAGCAAAAAATGTGGTTTATTTCACCCAAAGAAACTTACTCAAAAAACACTACAATTTTTTGGGAGCATATTCAAAGCGCAATGGCTGGATTAGACTGAACCCAGTAGCAGGCAGCTCACACACCTGCTACCTGGGAAAAATTAACAGGTGCAGCTAATTGCTGAGCAGCAGCTCACACACCCCAGTGCTAGGGGAACAATTAGGCTATGTTCACACGGCTTATTCACGGCGTAATTGCGGGACGGATTTCGCCCGCAATTACGGCTGCCGGCCCCATAGACATTCATTATCCATGGCGCGTATCCTTCCTTCCGGGATAATTGACATGTCACTTTCTTCCCGCTCACCGTATTTCGCGAGCGGGGAGAGGAGATAGAATCCATAGTTCTCTATGAACTGTGGATTACCGTAATGACTGGGATGAATTTCAGCCGTATTTCGCGCCGTACTGCACGAAATACGGAACAAAATCGGTCCCAAAATAAGCCGTGTGAACATAGCCTTAAATGATAAAAAACTGCACATTAGTTTAATACCTGTTCACACCAGCATGCAGAAAAGCCACAGTGTAATACATGGGGAGATTGCACAATTGCAAAAATACCAATAAAACAACCCCTCGCATACCTTCCATGCATGAGGGGGGTGGTTGCTGGTACTATAATTGCATATAAATAAGGCTATACAGAAGGGTGCCATAAATACAGATACATGTGGTGCACCATGCTGGCTTACAGCCTATTAGTGACTCCCATACTATTAGATTAGGTGGGCTGCCCAGCACTTTCTGGGTGTCCAACACAAAACACAGACACCCTCCGCTCCCCAGCATTCTTGGGCATATAACAAATACGACATATTGGAAAAATTTTAAATATGAGGTATTAGTTGGTACATGGGCCCCGATACACAGCTCGCAACTGGCATCAACGGTCCTTATGTCTTGCGAGTCCCTACACTAACAATTTACAGAAAAACACATACAGAAATGGAACCTTACTTACTCAAAAAACACCGTAATTTTTGGGCCATATTCACAGCTCAATGGTTGGACTAGACTGAACCCAGTAGCAGGCAGCTTTGGCCTATATGCTACCTGGTAAAAATAAACAGGTGCAGCTAATCGCTGAGCAGCAGCTCACACACCCTAGTGCTAGGGGAACAATTAGATGATAAAAAAAAAAAAAAAACAATGTTTCGGCTCTGAACAGAGCTTGAGAAAGGCTCTTGCTGTTTCTATAGGTGGAATAAACCACATTTTTTAATGAGCTGCATTCATTTTTTGACGAAAAAAAACTTGGCATATACAGATGTAGCAAAGATGAACTTGACAGATAACGCACCATGATACCACACCACAACTTGACAGATAATGCACCATGATACCACACCACAACTTGACAGATAACGCACCATGATCCCACACCACAACTTGACAGATAATGCACCATGATACCACACCATGACTTGACAGATAACACACCATGATCCCACACAACAACTTGACAGTTAACCCACCATGATCCCACACCACAACTTGACAGATAACGCACCATGATCCCACACCACAACTACAGATAAGCACCATGATCCCCAGCCACAACTTGACAGAAAGACCATGATACCCACCACCTTGACAGATAACCCCAATCCCACCCAAACTTGACAGATAACGCACCATGATCCCACACCACAACTTGACAGATAATGCACCATGATACCACACCACAACTTGACAGATAACGCACCATGATACCACACCACAACTTGACAGATAACGCACCATGATACCACACCACGACTTCACAATAACCCGATGATCCACACACAAATTGCTCGACTCTTTCAATGGCTTTGTGATCTTAGAACAGATAACACACAATGCCATGATATCACGGTTAAGCAAAACTCTGCTACATCCGTACATCCTTATAACTGGGACTTTCGTCAGCCATGTTCCTTGCATCTCATATACGACATTCGTGCTGTTCCTCACAAAAATACAAAATCTTGGTGGCCCAATGAAAGAAATAAAAAGAAAGAATAAAGAAAGAATTAAAAAAAAATAAATGAAAGAAGAAAGATTTGTTTATAGTACGGAAATAATGATGTATTTGAGATCCTTGTACCTAATGTTTATTTCAGGCTGGAGATCTCTTTTTTTTCTCTTACTCCTCTTTTTAGCATTTCTTTGTTCATTCTGTTGTAAACTGAAGGTGTCACTGTTGTTACTGTTCTTGATAAAGAGGATGAGTGTGTGTTGAGGTTTTCTTCATAGGACTCAATCCATGGAATCTCAGAGTATAATTCTGAATATTATTGAACATTTTTAAATAAACTAAATTGAATTCATTGCTCATTTATATGTCATTCTACTCAGCTTAGAGCTGGTAAAGTAGTGTTGATCATATGTACTGCCTATGGGTCACATGTGCAGTTGGAGCATGAAGGATCCCATGTGCATAATATTCTACATGGGTTCACAGTATTATATTTATTCATTTATATGTATGTGTATACATATATACACACATACATATATAATATAATAATAATATATATAGATATATATATAATAATATATATATATATATATATATATACTATATATAATATATATATAATATATATATATACAATATATATATTATATAATATACTTGTATATACAAAATGATAACAAAAAAAACAATGACAAGATACATACCACACATAATAGTTGCATCAGATATTTAAGAATAATATCATTGTTTTCAATATTATTTTCCCCAAATATTGGTTTTTGCTTGGCTAAGCTGCTTTTGACATCCCGGTGGGTTTACCCCTTTAACTTCACTGACATGTTGCTTTTCAGCGGGTTGTGAAATAATAGATATATCCACATTATCACTAATTAACTGATACAGTTGCCAATCACTAGGAAAAGGGAAACAGAATAATTGAATGAAAGAAGCAAGCAATATTACTCAGTGAGACCTAGGGCAACATGTATGAAGGAAGGTGCGTCGAAGTGAATTGTTGAGTCTCATTTTCGGTGTATAATGCAGCTGAATGTATTACAGTGGTTTTTGTGCGTTCATAAATGGTGTAAAGTTCCCGCCCCTCTCCTGTGTGTTTGCCGCATTATGGAACTTAGGCGCATAAGTAATGCACTTAACATGTATAAAGGCCATAGATAGGCTGGAAATAAGAGAAGTCATTAGAATAACATCAGTGATAGAAACTATGATACTGATCCTGCTTGGAGGACCACAGCTCCCACCAATACCTGTGCTGTGCTGGCTCTTGCTGTATGTAGAATTAAATAAATTTAATATTTAATGTAGTAGAAATTTTAAATATAAAAATCTGAAGAACATAATCAATGTTTTTTAATGTAAAATTTGTTTTAGATTATTTTAATTTTAAATACATTTTATAGGAGATATTTTTTATATTTTTGGGATATAATATATTTTATATTAGTTTATATGATCATATTTTAATTAAATTTAAATAATTACATTTTATACAGTTTGATAATTATAAAAAATACTTTTTATTATTGCACTGGTGGAAGTTGAGAAATATTGGACATTTTTGCCGCTTACAGCAAATCGAGCTCCACTCCGACTCCTCAGTCTCAGGCAGATCACATTGAGATAGGTCTGCCTGTCCGAGCAGTAATGCGCCTAGTTTTGCCGAACCACATTCATATATGTCTAATATTATGAATGTGGTGTGACACACCTCCATAACGCCCCCACATGTTGGGTGCATTAGAAAGTGTTGAGTCTTGCGAGCAATGCACCTAACACATTCATTAGGTGCATTAGATATCACAGCCAGCTCAGTTAGGTGCATTGTACGCTGAAAAAGGGTGAAAAATCCTTTCATACATGTCATCCCTAATGTCTATAGGAGACACCATGGATCAAAGGGCTTCTTCCAAAATGAGAAGAACAAACTCAAACAATAAGTTTGTTTTAGATTTTTTTATTTAGACTGCACTTATTTTAGTATTGGACCGGCTTGTCAAGAATTTTGGAGGAATGAAATCTGCCATTACATTGTAAAATGTGGTTAATACAATTTAATATGTGTAGTTTAAATGGGGAGAATGAGTAGTATATTGGGAGTTTGTCAACTTTTTTTGACCCCAAACCATTGACAGGGTACTTAAAACAAGGGAAATCCGAAGGGACAGAGAACAATCGGTGTGATGTGTTAGATTCAATGTTAAATTCCTATCACACAGGAAAAAGACCATTGCTAGCATATCCAAAATTTTTGCAACTGTATTTCATATTATACGTTTACCATTGACTTCCACTGTAAAAAAAATGTAAACTGCATTTTTTTGCATGAAGCTATATGAAAAAGTGTAGTCCAACAAAGGAAAATTGGCTAAACATATGTAAAGAAGGATTCTCTTTTTGTATTTCTACCAACAGAAGTTGAATTTATAACAAGGACAAAAAAAATCTAAAGCCTAAACTTATGCTACTGATACCTCTACCTGACTTGTGCGAGGACTGCCCCGAAAAGGGCACCCCCACTCACCGGAGGCTAAACCCTAATCTATAGTAGTAAATCAAAAGCAATTAAACTGATATTGACCAAAATTGGTAAGAAATAAACAAGCCAAACAAGCTTCTCTTATCTTGGGTTCTTGACAGTCACACATATCTGTGGTATGTAGTGGTGTTTTACATCTTCACCACTACCCAAATCTGATTTTACAACTTTTAGTCTACTATACTGGTAGTTTCTTTATCTGGTTTATTGCCCCTGATGAGCCAACTATTTCTGGAAAAACAAGTTGTGCAATCCCCTGTAACATTTTTGGCTTTTTTATTGTTTACCGTTTTTGGCCAATATTGATATTATATCACCGCCATAGATTAGTGTCATTTTGAGTTTAGCCTCCGGTGAATGGGGACACCTTTTCGGAGAGGTTCCTCCCCCAAGTTAGGTAGGGAGATTAGAAGGGATAGTTTAGGCCTTGGATATTGTATGTCCTTTTTTATTTTATCATAAGGACTTTTGTTTATTCATCTTCAATAATTCATCTTAAACCTATCCAGTCTTCATTGTGGACTGTGTATATCCACGAATACTCTCGGTCACGTGAGTTTGCTGTTTATAGAGCTTTAAATTGTTTTACTACCAAAGAGCAATGTATGAATTGTTGAAGTGTTTGTATTTTTCAATATATTTAAATTAAAAGTGATATTTTATAGCTCTCTATTTTCAGCAATGATATCAATTGTTTAAGAGAGGCCTATCATTACATCTTTTTCCCGTGATTTCTCCAAAGGTGGTGGAGAGTCTAATGTGTTGTGGCAGTGAGTTCCAGAATATGGGGAAGCACGAGAGAAGTCTTGGAGACAGTTGTATGAGGATCTGACAATAGGAGAGCAGAGAAGAAAGTCCTTCAAGGACTGGATATTGCATGAGGGGAGGTATCAGAAGATTAAGGCAGAGATGTATGGGGGGAGGGGGTTAGGATATTTTTATTTTTAAATAGTAAACAAATTCTAAAAACGTTATTAGTTTTGATATTATGTTTAATTGGTTTTATTTGTGGCACATTTTTCCGCTAAACTTTTAAACCTTGTAAAACATGTATTCTGAGTAATCTGATGCTAATTTCATGATTTTTTTTTACATCAGTCTGAATTCCATTGAGATAACTGAAATGAACTGAAGTGTGTTTTTTTGCTAATTTTTATAAAACAAATCGAAGAGGTCATGTCACAAATATATATCGATTGATAGATAGATAAATAGATAGATATAGATAGATAGATAGATAGATAGATAGATATGATATAAAGATATATAAAAATAGATAGATAGATAGATTAAGAATAGATAAATAGATATGATAGATATAATATGATATAAATAGATATAGATAGATAGATACAGGCAGTCCCCTAGTTACAAACATAGACTTATGGGGATTGCTGGCACTTGTAGTTCCATGTTCCACAGCAAATAGTAGCTGTGGAACTACAAGTTCCAGCATGCCACAGCAGCACATGAAGTGAAATCTTCTTAACAGGGGCACAGAAAGCAAAACAGATGTAAAAACCCTTCCCTGCACTATCCAACACTAAAAAAAACCCTTTTGTGCTAGAGTTACATTTAATAAATATACCTGTTCCGACTTACATACAAAAATAAACTTAATAATAAACCTGCAGGCCCTATCCTTATCGTAACCCGGGGACTGCCTATATATATATATATATATATATATATATGAAAGAAGCAACAGCAGCACTGCGTAGGAACAATCCTGATGAAAAAGCGGGATGCCAGCGAAGTGATGAAAGCTTGGAAAATAGCTTCATCCAGATACAATACAGAAAATTCTATTCTTCACAGCACTCTTCCAGGTGAAAAAGAAAACCAGTTTATTTCCACATGCTTACACCGACTGTCGGTGTAAGCATGTGGAAATAAACTGGTTTTCTTTTTCACCTGGAAGAGTGCTGTGAAGAATTTTCTTTATTATATATATATTCTAATGTGACCATCCATTTGCCAGTTTGACAATTGAGATGATCCATCTAGACAAAATATGCTTCATTCTATTAGTACCTCTGACTTGGAACCTATAGATTTATATATAGTATGACTGCATACAAAAATTCTCTAGTCCCGTATTTCCCAAAGCAGGACCAAAAGATTTTATGTTAATGCCTCAAAGGTCTACTACAGTACACAATAGCATTTTCTGTGTACTGCAGAGTTGTCAAGCAGCAGGAAAAATAAAGCTAAAAAAAAATAATCTACCAAATACAAAAGTCAAAATCAAAAAATAACTACCAAAAAATGAAAATCAAAAAAGTCTTATCAGCTCTATTTATGTGGGCTGCACTTGGCTATGGCAGCCACTACTGGTACTACCATTGCATCTCTTGGTGCTATGGGGTCCCCAAGGGCAAAAAATATTTGGGAATCACTGCTCAAATATATATGTACATGAGAGCGCTACCAATATAGAAACACATTATACTACGTATGTATGAAGCTTAGTAAGTGAGCTTGTTTTTTTGTTTTTTTTTATTAAAATTTGAATTTAAAAATGTGGATTATGTTTTAACAGAGATCTAATAGATGCATAACTGCATATAACCAACTGGAATGAGAAACATCAATTTTTAAGTGTTCAATCGAAATACGATATACAATAAAAAAGGTTATAGTGAAAATGACAGCTTGCATTGTGTCATGCAACTCTATTTTTTTTAAGTTTGTACCCCTTTGCATTTCTAGCGCTCTACATTCATTTTAATAAAAATTCAAGATTACAAAAAATGCCTATTTATGCCTCAAGTCCGACGTGTACTTAGAAGGGCTTTCAAAAGCAATTTAAGTAATGCAGATCATGATAGAAATCCAAGCTGACACTTCTGTGATGTCTCACATTCATGCACATTTGTTTTACTGATATATATGTAGCTCACCCTGTACGGTCACACAGCGAGGAGTGAGGCGCCCGAGCCTCTAGAACATTTCAATGCTCCACTATTTACTCTTGTTGTCAGTTATAGATCATTTACGTCTATGATCACAAATTGGTCAATCACAAGCTCAGACTCAAAAGCTAACAGCTTCCACTGAAGTCTTTCCCCAAGGGTGTTGAAATTTTCCTAGTACAAAGTGCAAATATGCTTTAGTGAACCGTTCCAAGGCTCATTTATCAGAGAAAACAGTAGAGTCAATATATAAAAGTAAGCTCAATAAATCTAAACACTAAAGAAAGAAAAAAAAAAGGGAAAAGAAAAGGATTTAGCAGCCAAAAAGCTACAGACCGACTTTGACTGATACAAAGTGAATTACCATATGTAATTAAGAAGTGGAAGCTTTTAAACTGTAGAGAGCAGTAGCAGTCTTTACAAGCTGCCTTACCCGGCTGCATTGATGAAGGAGAGCGACTTCAAATGTATAGAAACGGAATGATGGCAGTACCTCCTGCATTAATCCTGAGGATTATATTGTCATTGTCCGCAGGTGGTTTAACTCTTTTTTTTCTGGTCCGTTAGTTTCACTCTTTTACCACAACACCCCCCCATAAATGGAAAGCCTTAAAGGGGTTGTCTCACTACAGGGATCGCTGCTTTTTATGTTAAAGATCTTGCAAAAACAAGTCGCTTTGCAATATGTGTCCATTAACAGTGTCCTACCTATTCCTAGATATTCCCTCTTGTATGGGCTGCATCAACTTCTCAGGTCACTATAGCTGCAGACCTGTTTGATCTTTCCCGATAGGCTGCCAGTGCTGGTTGCTATAGCTACAGATCTGTTCAATCTCTCCTGATAGGCTGCCAGCGCTGGTTGCTATAGCTACAGACCTGTTTGATCTATCCTGATAGGCTGCCAGCACTGGTTTCTATAGCTACAGACCTGTTCAATCTCTCATAATAGGCTGCCAGCGCTAGTCGCTATAGCTACAGAGCTGGTGTCCTCAGCAGTTGTTTACTGCAAGCCAGTAGTAGCCAGTAAAGCCAAAAAACACGACCCTGAATTAAAAAATGAAACCGGTAAAACAGAACGGAGGAAAGAAGAATCAAGTTAGTGAGACAACCACTTTAAGTTAAAATTATTAGTATGTTATTTACACTACAGCAGGGTGTCAAAGATGAGGTCTCTTTTTAATCATCTCTTTCTCTGAAATTGGTGGACACCAACCCATCTTGATCTACTGGTGCAGGTCTCACTTGAACCCTTTACCATTGGTCTTTACAATTGTAGTGACAAAGTAGAGATTAAATGAACCAAATATGGATGCTTTATTTACATTGTGATAATGTTTCAGGCGCCATGTACCATAAGTCCTTAAAACTGTCCACCACGGGTCCTTATGATCGTAATTGCAAAGAAGAAAATATATTATGTCACTATGGGCGACATGTATGATTTTTGGCCCCCAGACACCATCTTTTTTGGGTGCATTATTAGTGTAGAATGCGCCTGAATTTATGAACCTGTTCTACTGCGGGTCATCGATTTATCACCTTCTAGCTACAAGGTGACTCTTCTGGCTCAGGTAATCCACTTTGAACTTGCTCTACCTGCTCCAACAGTAATGTACCTGGATTTGCCGTCCTCCCATCATAAATGTGTAGAATCATACGGTTGAGGTGCAACACCTCCAGAACACCCCCCCGATCTCAGGCACATTACAAAGTGCCACTGGCGCCCGATAATGCGCCTAATATTGGAGTGTGCCTGCCTTTCATCGACGAAACCTTACCCTGTCCCCTTTTTTTTTGGGCGAAAAGGATCCCAGACTACTGGTGCAGTCCCCGTACATACATGTAAACCCCTTTGGGCATAACCCCCGGCAGGGTTTTTCGGACGGGTTTTGCGGTTTTGCAAACCGTCTGAAAAACCGGCCCCTAAACTAAAACAAAAAGGGCCTCTATGGAAAACCCGTGCAGCAGTCCCCACTACTGTCGGATAAACCGACCGGTATTTGTCCATTGCCGTGTAAACGGCCAATTAGAGTATGAATCAGGACTAGGAAAAGATATTCCGGTGCCCTAGGAAAATTTTTGGGATTAGCGCCCCCCCCCCCCCCATTGGGGTTTAAATTTAGAAACCCCCTAATTTCCTTCTTGTGTCCCCCTTTTTGCCCCTCATGAGTTTGGCCCCCCTGGGAAGGTTCCCCCCTTTTTTTTTACCACCTGTCGCCCGACCCTGTTTAAAATATTCAGTTTTGGCTGCAGTGGGACCGATAGTCCGGCCTCCATTGTGTCCACCAATGACTGCACAAGTTTACTGCCATGTTGTGTGGCCATTAGCGGATGCATTGGACACGGGACTGTCATCTGCACTGTTGATGCGTCCCGATCGCACGCAATTTTCCCATTGGAAAAGGGATTTCCATGTTTTTTTAAAGGGATTGATACCCTTCTTCAGGCAGGGTATGTAGTTCTGTTTTTGGGGGGTCTTCAAACCCGTCTTCTTCCAACCCCCTTTTTTTAGAAGGGCTCTTTATTCCCGAAATGGGTTTTGGGGGACATGAATAAATTATATCACTGTAAATCTATCAACAAACCCTAACTTTAAAATGTAAACCCTTTTTTTGATTTCCTTTAAAATAAAAAACAAAATAAGCCCCAAAAAACAACTAACGAACCCCAAATAAATTAAATATCTTTCCCTTATCTAATCCCCAAAACAACCTAAAAATGGCCGGGTCATCCCTCCTGAAAAAAAAAGCCCCCACCCTCCGGAGGGGTAACCCTAGAAAAAACCCCAAATCTCCCCCTTTTCCTTTAAGCAAAATACCCCCATGGGGCACTTACCTAAAATATACTTTTATAACATAAAATTTAAAAATTATGTTAAATTTACATTGGCCTAATCACTAGGAAAAAGTTTTTGTAAATAAATTTGGGTAAAACTCCCTTTTTATTTTAATCTCATGTAATCACAAAAAGCAAATCTTGTCTTTCCCCCCCCTTTTAGGGATCAGGGTGGAAAGACCCCATTAACATTTCCCCCTCCCCCCCCTCTAAAAAGGGATTGAATTGATGAACCAAAAACCCTATTTTTTTTTAAATAACGAACCCTTTCCAAAAGATTGAAAAGGATCCCTTTCTGTCCCGACGGGGTTTTTCCCCCCCCAATAGATGTCCGGGGGTTTACAGGGGGGAAAATGGCTAGAACGAAGGGCCCGTAAAGGGATGTTTTAGGGTGGAAACTGTGTTTACTGTAAATTTATATGTCAAAAAACCAAGAGAATTTTAGAGAGTGTGACAGGAAAGGTTATGAAATTTTAAAAGCTTTATGAATTGGCCCAACTCAGGGGGTTGTCCCATCCTGTAAAATGCAACTGTGGGGAAAAAGTAAAGTGGGAAAAGAACCCTAAGGGAAACCCATTAAGGTAACGCATAGGAAACATTTTCGGAGACCTTTTTTCTTTGAAAAGAAACTCCCCCTTTCAAATCCCTTTCTGGCTTGAGCTTTAAGGCCCTTCCCCCCTAACCTGACATTTGTTTTGTATAGAAAAAATCAAAAAAAATCCTAGAAAAGGGGGGAGGAAAAAAAGGTTTTTTGTTTAAAAAAACGGAGTGGACATTAAAAGGCTTAAAAACCCTTTTAAAAACCAAAAAGGTTTAAATGACAATTTTTTATTTTTTGGGTTGGGTTTTTTTCTTAAAATTTCTACAAAGGAACCCCAATTTTATACTTTTTAATTTTGGGTAGGGAAAAATTTTGACTTTGGCGAAATTGCCCCAAAACCCCATATATATCTGAAAAATTTTTTATTTTTTCTTTGTATAGGTTATTTTTATTTTTTTTTTTTTGGGCGTTGGGGGAATTTGCCATAAAATTCCAACATTTGCATTTTTTTTGGCATCACATGGTGGGGCGCACGACGCAAAAAACGGACTTACTGGCCAGGGCGTTGTTGAGACCTTAACAAGCGGTCTCTAGGAAAAAAAGGGGAGCTCGCGCAGGCGCGGTGACCTGGATAGGGGCCCGTATGCGAATGACAGGTAGGCAGGGCGGGGCGTCGTATTAGTCCGATACAGAGCGGTCTCTGGGAAAAAGGGAACGCTCGCGCGGCTGATGACCATGGGTAATGGCCGTGACGCGTGACACAGTGACGCGGCAATCGCGCATGGGGCAAGGAAAAGAAAATTTCCCCGCCAGGTGAACAGTGAAGTGTGTTCACCCGCGCAGCGCTTTTTGGAATCATTAAGCCGTCCCATGGGTAAGTGTGCTCCTCCTTTCTTCTATATAATTTTGGAGTAATTACCGGGTTTTGCCATTCATACATTATGAAAAACATCAGAATATCGCATCCAATGTCGTAAATTTCCCCTAAAACCCCCGGACATCTATTGGGGGGGGAAACGCGTGGGAAAGGGGGAAGATCCTTTTCAATTTTTTGGATAAGGTCGTAAAAATAAAAAAAACGGTTTGGATCATCTATTAAAATCCCTTATTAGGGGGTGAGGGGGAAATTTTTAAATGGGGGTCGTCACCCTGATCCCAAAATTTTTGGGGGAAAGACAAACTGCTTATGTGTTAATGAGATTTAATTAAAAGGGGCTCTTATCTATTTTTTACAAACTTTTTTCCTAGTATTAGGCCTATGTATACAAACAAAACTTTTATTGATGAAAAAAGTATTTTTTTGGGTAAGGACCATCGGTAATTTTGTTTATGGTAAAGGGGATTGGGGTTTGCTGGGTTTTAGCCCCCGGAGGGGGGGCCGTTTTTTTTCGGGACGATGCCCCGGCCATTGTTAGGTTTGTTGGGGATTAGATAAGGGGATAATTTTTAGTTTTTAATATGGGTCGTTAGTTGTTTTTGAGGTAAATTTTTTGTAATTTTTAAAAAGGAAATCAAAAAAAAGGGTACATTTTAATTTGGGGTTTTTTGATAGTTTCAGTGATAGGGTTTAAAACAAAACCCTTTTTAGAGTTTAATTTTTGATTTTTTCTGTGATTTGACATGAATTAAGTACCCATAATTCTGTAATTGAATCTCATGAGTGTTATCCCTACTTTGCAACCACAGTCTCAATTATCTCTGTCCATATACCCTAATAGAGCACATGGATATTTTAGAGGTGGTCTGATACTCAGGACAAGGCTACCATCAGTTATTTCAGGTCCTCCTACAGCCAAACCATTTGAGCCCCCTGCCCATTACCACCCTTTTCCTTTCACCAGCCATGGATATTTAAAAAAAAAAATTATTTTGGGGCCCCTGGGAGTATATGCTAAAATTTTCACGGTTGGTAGTAATGGTCCCCTGACCACCGCAAGCGATGGGGTTACCACCGGGGGCGGAAACTAAGTACCCGGTTTCACCCGAGCCCGCCGCAAAGCGGGATAGATTGCTGCGGCAGGAAAACCAGAGGTCGCTACCCCCTGACTCATTTGCTTGCGGTGAGCCAGGTTTTTTCGTGGTACAGAATCGTCAGGCAGGCTCGTAGTGGGGACAGGCGGCAAAAAGGTTCTGGGCGAGGGGGCGGGGGCAAGAAAAGGGACGGTACACGGAAAACCCGGGCAAAACTTTTAAAAAACGCTTTCTCAGTAGGGGGTAAGGGGACTAAAGCCGGGGGTGACGCAGAAGGGGCGGCTTAAATAGGGCGCGACCGGAAATTTGGAATTTTAACGGTGCGCTGGCCCTTTAAATTTAACAGGAGACGGGGACGCGCGCGGCGAGAAGCAGAGACACAGTCAGGAGCGCAGCTGGGTGAGTATGGGGTATTGGAACAAGTGAACCCGCGGCCCGACATGCGGGTCGCGGTGCCGCTCTCCCGCGGGGCAGGGAAATCCCCGCACCCGGGGAGAGGGTCGTGGGGGCACCCGTGACACCAATACTGTCATGATGTAGAGTAGACGGAAGGAAAGTGAACAGTTTTAATTAATTTGTAATATTTGTTTGAGTGTTGTTGTGTTCTTTCTATATTGTGATTAAATAGGATCTTCCTCAGATGTGCACTTCAATCATCGCCCCTACCTCCTTGCTTCTAATACTACCGTAATGGTGGTGAAAAGTTACTAACCACATACATTATGACATCACAGCACAGAGAAGAAAAACATACTGATCTCACCGTGCAAGTAAACTAAACCTATGATGTCATAGCCCACAAATAATGCAAAAAGTGATGCCTCCTCCGTTAGTCCATAGATATGCTTAACTACTTAAAGGGATTGTCGATTACAGGGCAAGAAGCCCTACTTTCATCGTTCCGAACTTACATACGTCCCATAGTACAAACGGAGACTTATGGGGCGTGTCTGACATTAAACACTGAGTCAGCACATGATAACCAAGTGCCAGCATGCCACTGTTGCACATGAGATCAGACGTTAGGTGTAAATCTTCTAAAAAAGGGCTCAGTCAAAGCAAAAAAAAAAACTATAAAAAATGTTCCCTGTATTTCCCAAAATTTTTTTTGCTGCTTTAGAATTACATTTTAATATACTATAACTGTTCCGACTTACATACAAATTCAACTTAAGAACAAACCTCGTTTGTAACCCGGGGACTGCCTGTATTTAGAAAAAAAAAAAATATGTCTGCTGGTTGGTTGGAAGGAAGGAAGGAATTTAAAAAAAAATGTTTATTCACCTTTCAAATCCACTCTGTCCCAGCGTGCTGTCTCTATGCCCACTGCCCCCTGATGATGTTATGTTCATTGATCACATGACACGGCAGCCAATCACTGGCCTCAGCAGTCACTTCCTGTGTGAATAGCATGTAACCACTAAAGCCAGTGATTGGCCGCAGCCTCACATGATTCATTAACATGATGTTATTGGCGGGAAGCAACCGGAGAAGCGGCAGCACTTGAATGGAGCGGGTTTCTGAGGTAAGTTTTATTTTATTTTATTTATTTATTTATTTATTTTTCCCTCATTCAAGTGCTTTTATTTAAGAAACTCGTGAAACATACAGGAAAAAAAAAACTCTCACAAGAGGTTCCTAATATATCAATTAAGTGGTACATTGGCATAGGACTTGATAGCATAATTTCACGAGCAGCAACCCAGTAGGTTCAGACATGGGACATCGATGTTTGTAAGAAGCCGGAGGGGGAGGAGGAGGGAGAGGGGAGACTGCGGGTGTGAATGGGAAGCAGGGAAGGGAGAGAGCAAGTAAGGGAAGAGGCGACCATGGGTAAAGCGTGAGCGCACAGATTCAGTTAGTAACTCATCTGCAACTTGAGGACAGGAATTGAAGGGGACATTTGTCTTCACTTCAGGGTCCGGGCTGGAACGAACCCCCTCATGGGGAGGCCGTCCAATCGCTCAGGTCCTCACGTGTGCATCTCAGGAACCAGATCATCAAGTAAGACAACCTCATGTGTAGGCCAAAGCTAGATCATTGACATTAAACAAGAAAAACAAATACTATATAAACATGGAAAAACTAAACTCAGCGGCTGGCGCATCCACCAGGGCTCGCAGCAGGACAAAAGCAACAAACAGTAATGGGGTTGTGAGTGACCGGTGGCAGGTCTCATAATGCCTCAAAGCCCTTTTCAGACCCGTCCCCATATCCAGACCAAAGACTCTACCAGAACAAGTTAATATCATACCGTGTCTCAAAAAGAGAATCCAGTCCTCCCAAACCTGGCAGATATTGGCTATAGCCACAAGGAAAAATCGGTTCTGACTCACTCCAGGCGCTGATTCGCACATGATTCCTAACGTATACAGTCTGTCATAGTTGGGGAGGTTGTTGATAACCTGAGTATGGTTTTAATATTTTGGCTGCAAGGAGAAGGTAAAAAAGGGTGGGATTTTAGCAGTGCAGTGTGAAGCGGATGTCATAAAAAGGAGAACTTGAGGCTGGTCAGTTGGGCAAATGATCCACGTGATTTGTGTATCATATGAGCACGCACTTACAAAAAGGATGCAGTTTGACCGGGCAGCCCCACCAGACATGAGTCATCTTCCCCCTCTCCATCTTAAAGCGCCTTCAGACATAACGGGGACTGAGGGGTAAAATGCGTTGAGAAGGGCTCGGGAACGCAGGTACTTCTTTGGACAATTTACTAATTTAAATCTGGGCCATGGAGGACACCGAAGATCTGTGGGTTCAGCTGGAACACCCTGTACCAGTCCTCCCAGAATAGTGTCTGGTTGTGTTCCACTCTCCCCAGATACTCTGAAAGGCTGCTTGTCACGGCCTCAGAGTTAATTAAGAGTATGTACAGGCCAGCGGAGGAACGCCTCTCAGAGTATCGTCCCATACACCACAGCTCGAGGTGTTGGTGGCTCTAAGCGACCCAGCGACCTTTTTCCTTTTGAGTTAAAGCTGCATACTGATAATAGTTGTGAATCGGGAGAACTTCGCCGTGTGAGCCTAGCCAACCAATGCTAGTATCCTCAGGTCCCAGAGGTGAGCACCCGATCGAGGTCGAAGCATGTGGCTCAGTTACCAGTAAACGAGGTCGAGGGCATGCAGCCAGAGAGGCAGGTATGTCAGGGTTCCCCTACAGCGGAGTGCATGGCCAGCCCAACCCTGAAAAGACTCACACCGTTTGGATGCATAGGGAACGGAATATCAAGAAACGAGTAGTACGCGATCATGGGGTGCAAGCCAAAGAAGGCATCTGGGAATACTGAGGGCGGGAGCAGGGCGAGAGCTGCAATCGGGTATTTATTATTTTTACCTATCCCATCAGCAGACATTAGGGCCACCAATATATGAAACTGTCTTAGGTCTAAAATTCTAGTTGCCCATAGAACCATATCAGAATGCTCATAGCCAACTACTCAGAGCCACATAGTATACCATTCAGAGCTCATAGCAACCAATAAGAGCCAAGAGCAACCAATCAGAACTCATAGCAACCAATCAGAGCACCCCTTTTATGTTCAAGAGCACGATTATGAATGAGAGGGGCGCTCTGAATTAATTTGTTATGGGATATGATTGGTCAACTATGAGCACTGATTGGTTGTTATCTGCCTCGGATTGGTTTGCTTGGGAAAAAAAAATGAATTTTTGACCATAGACAGTTTTCATACATGTGACCTAAGTATCATTATAACTATCTAGCCTGTAAGATTGTCTTTGTTGACACATAAAACAACCATTAAGAGCACATTGCAACAATACATAGATCGTAACAACCAATCAGAGCCATAGCAACCAATCACAGCTCATAAGCAACCATCTAGCTCATAGGCGACATTCACAGCCCATCGCAACCAATATGAGCTCATAACAACAATCAAGAGGCCCCATAGCAGCCTGAGACTCATAGCAACCATCAGGAGTCACATTGCAACTGATCAGAGCTCATAATAACCAATCAGAAGCCATAGCAGCCAGAGCTCATAACAACCAATCTGAGTCCACTGGTTATAAGCGCTTATTGGTTGCTATGAGCTCTGATTGGTTGCTTTGAACTCTGGTTTTTATGAGCTCTGATTGGTTCTTATGAGCTCTGATTAGTTGTTATGGGCAAAAAAGACGGTCTTACTGCTAAGCAGTGTTTATAAATGAAGTCCAAATGTTTAAAAAGAATGGAAAAGTCTTTAAATTAGTGGAAATAGGAGCCTCCTTTAGATGTTGGGCCCCTGTATCAGTTGCTATACCTACCACCCTGGTAGTCATACCCAGGGCCGTCTTAACAGCACTATGGGCCCCTGGGCAGAGAGGTGTACTGGGGCCCCCCCTCCCCTAACACCATAACAACCCACCACCCACCCAAATAAAATAAATAAATAAATACTCAAAGAAACAAATATAAACATTCCAGCTCAGTCACAATTACATGACAGAGACCACAGCACAATCGAATATAGTAGCAAAATAACCCGACTCCTGGACTCACCGGAGGCGTCCTGTCTTTTCAGTCGTTCTCAAATCGTTCTTTTTCCCTTTTCCTTTCCACCATAAACCACTTCTCCCGGCCGCCACTCTGTCCCTGCAGAATGTAACGCAAAAACATCTTAGTAATTAGGGCAGGCAGGGCCGGTATAAAAGCCGGCAGGGCAGTATATGGGCAGGCCGGGGCAGTATATGGGCAGGGAGGGCAGTGTATAGCCAGGCAGGGCAGGTATATAGCCAGGCAGGGCAGGTGTATGAGCCAGGCAGGGCAGTGTTGTAGCCAGGCAGGGCAGTGTATATAGCCGGGAGGGCAGTGTATATAGCCAGGGAGGGGCAGTGTATAGCCCGGCAGGGCAGTATAATGGGGCAGGCAGGGCAGGGTATATAGCCAGGCAGGGCAGTATATGGGCAGGCAGGGGCAGTATATGGGCAGGCAGGGCAGGGTATATGGCAGGCAGGGCAAGGGTATATAGCCAGGCAGGGTATATAGCCAGGCAGGGCAGGGTATTGGCAGGCAGGCAGGGGATATGGCCGGCGGGCAGGGTTATTTGCCAGGCAGGGCAGGGTATTTGGGCAGGCAGGGCAGGGTATATGGGCAGGCAGGCGGGTATATAGCCAGGAGGGCAGGTTATGGGCAGGCAGGCAGGTAAAATAGCCAGACAGGTATATAGCCAGGCAGGGCAGGGTATATAGCCAGGCAGGGCAGGGTAGATGGGCCGGGAGGGCCGGGTATAAAAGCCAGGCAGGGTATATAGCCAGGCAGGGCAGGGTAGATGGGAAGGGAGGGCAGTAGTTTTTAAAAAATAAAATAAAAATCTTACTTACCGGATTTCCCTCCTCTTCTCATCCGGAAACTTGGCCGTTCACAAGCAGACTGCATGGCCGCGAGCAGGGGCGCGATGATGTCAAACAAACGCGCGCCTGCCCCGCGCCTTTCCCGGGAGCTGAACAGACGGGATCAATAGATCCCAGATGTTCAGCCTCGGCTGCTGCCCGCACCGCGCGGTGCAGGCGGCGGGCGTGATGGGCTACATGGCTGGGTCTGTGACCTGGCCATGCAGCCGTGGGATGAAGGGGGACTGCGCCACAGGCCAGCGCCGGTACTCGGGGCCCGCCAGGGGAAACCCCACCTCCTGCGCACGCTCCGAGCCGGGCGCGGCGCCCGAATCCCGGCTGTCGCTCCACTGGGCAGGGTAGGCGGCTGCCCGGGAGGGCCCCCAGATCGTGGGGCCCCCGGGCAATGGCCCACCTGGCCCAATGGAAGAGACGGCCCTGGTCATACCCATGCTGATAAGAATTCAATGATCAAGTTATACATGGTGTGCACTGGACACAGCTGTATGTGGGGTGTAATGGTCTGAATAGTTGCAATCCGTAGATTGACCCTCTTGTTTTGGTGTGGGGGACCAGAAGTCCAGCTATTTGGCATCCTATTGATCTCAAGAACAAACTATTTGTTCAGTTACTCTTGTGAATCAAATCTGAACAGGATTGGGCGGCCCTACAAGTGAGCAGGGGACTCCACTGTTGGACCCCTGGGCATGGAAGACCCTTGGGCATGCAATGCCCTGAACTGCTTTTCAGGGACAAAGGCAAAAACAGAAAGGCATAAGGCAAGAGGTATGTAGTATGTGCAGACATGTGCAGTAGCTGTAGAATGGGCACCGATAATTAACTCCACTTATGTGCCCAAAGAATCAGCTAAACTGGTGGACCCCAAGAACCAACTCAACTAGTGGGCCCTAAGAATCACCTCCACTGGTGGGCCCCCAGGGACGTTTTTAAAATTCTTGGAAAGCCCCTTTTATTTGGAATTTAGACTGTAAGTCTCAATGGGGACAGACAAATCAACATGTAGGTCCAGCATTTCTCATAAATTTCCAGAGAGTAAGGTAAGTAAAAACATCTTTTTTTATTATTTTTCATAAAAAATCAGGTGTAAACTCCAAGAGATGATCAGCTATCTACGCGTTTCGGCATAACCTTAGTCATAGTACCCTCAATGGAGACAGAGGCCAATGTGAATGATGACAGTCTCTGTACAGCGCTATGGAATAGAACGGCGCTATAGAAGTGAGATAAATGCAATCTGTGGGATTACCGCAACATAATATGCACCCACTGCTCTCACACTATGATGTCCTCCCGATGAATTCACATATCATGGGGTCAAATCAAAACGCAGCTAAAGCACCAACAATCTGTCACAGTCTTTGTACTTTGTACTATGTTTCTTTAAAATACAATACTTAGAATAGATGATGATCCTCAAGAACAGACGGCAAGTAACACAGCAGTGAGGAAACGCGAAGAACCGAGCAACACGTATAAGGCTTCAACTCTGTGTTTGAGTTCTTCCGAATGTATCCTGGATGGTTAAATGGTCTACTGGCACGAGCCACTTCACAGTATAGAATGTTTGTGTATTAACATATTTTTCTCCGACGTGCCTGGTTTCCAGTATTACTACATTTGTGTTAATTTTAGCACTTAAAATATGGACTGACAGAGCTGTGATGTGATGGTACAATTAGGAGCCAAATTGAAAAGATAAAAATAGCAATACACAGCTAATCTGCGAGGAGGAGAACGGAGACTGTCTGGATGTTACAAAAGGTTTTATGTTTTAATATTTCGTTTAAATACCCAACAAACAAAACCCAAAAAAAAAAAAAGTTCAAAAATATACAGGAATTCACTGCAAACATTAAACTTGAATCCCCTTGAGAAACCTTCTGGTTCCTTCCCCCACCCACATCTCCAGATTTCACGTGTCGATAGATAACCAGGCTGTTCTTTGTAAGTTGCTTCAAATCCTATTTTTAATTACTTTTATGATGATTACTATCATTATCACATTTCAACCCTAAATGCTTAAAGGGGTTGTTTCACTACAAGGATTGCTGCTTTTTAGATTAAAGATCTTGCAAAACTAAGTCACTTTGCAATATATGTCCATTAACAGTGTTCTACTTATTCCTAGATATCCCCTCTTGTATGGGCTGCATCAGCTCCTCAGGTCGCTATAGTTACAGACCTGTTGATCTCTCCTGATAGACTGGCAGCGCTAGTTGCTATAGCTGCAGACCTGTTCGATCTCTCCTGATAGGCTGCCAGTGCTGGTCGTTATAGTTAGAGACCTGTTGGATCTCCTGATAGGCTGCCAGCACTGGTCGCTATAGCTACAGACCTGGTGTCCTCAGTAGCTCATCATCGCAGGCCAGTAGTAGTCAGTAAAGCCAGTAAACACGCCCCTGAATTAAAAAAATGAAACAAAAAAAACAGGACTAAAGTAAGATGAATCAATGTATTGAGACAACCCCTTTAAAAGTCTATTTGCAAAAGGATACTGGTCTGAAGCTGAGAGAGGACATTGTGTTCCGAAAGTTTTTAAAGAGAATGTGTCACCGTTTTTTCCCAATGAAACAAAGATAGGGAGTATACACCAAGGAAGGAATAGGTAATGTAGGCAATGTGGGGAATTCAGTAATGCAGATAAAACAAAAGTTTCCAGCAAGCTTGGTATTAGATGAAATAAAATTGATCTATTTTATTTGTATAAGTGACTAAAAGCACATTCTGAAGCAGGTCAATGTTGACGCATTTCGAGCGGCATAACTAAGGGCACATCATTCGAAATGCGTCGACATTGACCTGCTTAAGAACGTGATGTTATGCTTTTAATCGCTTATACAAATAAAGTGGATTGATTTTATTTCCCCAATCCAACTTGCGGAACTTTTGTTTTTTCTGCATTTGTGATTCAACATAGACAAGGTGTGCTTCCATGCAATTTGGGATATCAGGTGGAGTGAGCTGGCCATTAGTGTTGAGCGAACAGTAAAAAGTTCTAGTTCTATTAGAACCTCAAACTTTTCTGTGTTCGATTCAAAGTTCTTTTCAAACTCGAAGTTCGAACCCCAAAAATCTATGGGAAAATGTTTTTAAATAATTTTCATACCTATACGGGTGGGGAAAAGCTGAATTAACCCATCCATAACATAAACTGGATACATAGAACAACTTAGGAAGGAAATTTTGCTCTAAAGTCACATAAAAAAATGGGGGGCTAAAATACTTCTTTCCTTTTAAAAGGCTAACTGAAAAGATGAGACACTTGCCACGGGGGCGTAGCTACGGGAAGTGCATGTAGCAGCGCTGCAGGGGCCTGCATCTAAAGGGCCCAAAAGCCCCTTTAAAACATAGAGAAGGTGTTTGAAAATTTACTGAACCCCCTAAACTGAAAAAACTGTTTTTTTGGGCACGATAAATTTAGCAAATACAAGCGCTCTGTATAATATATTCCATTATATGAGTTAGGCATTATGAAATCCTGCAAATGTCGCCAAATAACAGCTTCTGGGTGGGAAAAATGCAGCCAAAATACCAAACCCCCTAATTTTGATTCTATAGAGGAAAATGCAACTATCTAACTAAAGCAGTCTTTTACATACAAGATGAGCTAAAAGGGCTTCAAAAGGAAAATACAGTGAAATAAAATAACAGGGGCAAGTCACCAAATAAGAGCCCCATCCCTCAGTGATGAAGTTTTTAAACCACTCCCTTGCCCTGCCTGTTTGGGATGCCCCCAAAAATGCTGTACCCACTATAGGATAAACTATTTTTACAGTTCTAAAAATTCGAAAAATTTAAAAGGGGCTTAATATCCCATGCATGCACTTATATACAAGAAACTACCACCACTCGGAAAGTGACAATTACAAGTAAGACCCTGTCATAGGAAAAGGATACTTGTTATGGGTCGAATTTGACTTTGCACCCTGAGGTATAGGTATAAGGGGGGAGAAGAAACAAGTGCACCCCATTTATGAAGTCTGAGAGTGTCCAAAAGCCCCTCTGTCACATATAAAACCAATACAATTGTAAAGGGCACATGGTAGGTGGGGGACCCTTTTACAAATTTTGCATGGGGTCGGGAAATTTTAAGGGTATGCTTCTTTAAAACATATTAAGCAGTGCTGTGCCAAGGGATTGGGGTCGAATTTGACTTTACCCGAATTGATTTTTGGTGATATTTATAAAAAAAAAATTGACTGAAACCCTTTAAGCTCAAACTAAGGTCGGGATAGGGGCCCCGTGATCTCAAACCCCACTTAAATCTCTTATGTCCATCTTCAATTTCAAAAATTATGGCACGGGCTAGAATGACGTCAACAGTAGGGACATTAAAGAAATTCAAGATGGGAAGGGAAGGGGGCGGGAAACAAGAAAATTAACCCCAATTAAAAGGGTTTTTTTAAACATGCTGTCGCACAGAACCACGGGCAGGTTCAAACCCCAACACCCCCCTGTTCAGGCTGGGGGTGGATCAACAGTGATTGGGTATATGCTCCTACGTGTAACCATTAATAGATTATGAACAAGAACACTCCAAACTTTGGTCACAAGTCCTTGCAACACTTTTTTAATTGCCAAAGATTAGGGCGTTCTGACCACAAACCCCCAAGTAGAACTAGACACATTATGATCTTTGATCCCAAAACCCACGCAGAACATTAGAACAGCAGGCAGGGGAAAGTTTTCCTGAGCCAGACTTGGTATTGGGTCTACACGCGCCTGTATGTATAACCCGCGAAGAACGCCAGACCAGGGAAAGGGGGTGCCTAGCCAGACTTTTTGGGATTGGGTCTACACGCCCTGAAAATTTTGACCCAGAAGAACCCGAAACCCCGGGAAAAAGGGGTCCTGACCCGACTTGTGGTATTGGCCTACACTGCCCTGATGTATAGCTTCAGAAAACAGCCAACCATAAAGGGGTGCCTGAGGGCCCGACGTGGTATTGGCTCTACCAGCCCGTATTATGACCTCAGAAAAAACACCCAAACCCTTTAAAGGTGTTTTCCCGACCAACTTTGGGAATTTGGCTCTAACTGTCCCGTATGTAGACCCGCAAAGAAACGCCAACCAGGGGAAAGGGGTTTTCCGAGCCAGAAATTGTGGGGTGCTCACACTGCCCTTATTATGACCGCAGAAGAACAGACCAGGGGAAAAGGTGCCTAGCCAACTTTGGGTTTGGGTCTACACACACCGTAAATGACCCGCAGAAGAACCCAACCAGGGTAAAGGGGGTTTCCTACCAACTTGTTTTGGCTCACACGCCCCGTATGTATGACCCGCAAAAAACACCAGACCAGGGAAAGGTGTGCCCGAGCCAGACTTGTGGCTTGGGTTCTACACTGCCCTGTAAAATAACCGCAAAAACAGCCGACCAAAGGGGAAAGGTGGGCCTGAGCCAGACTTGTGGTAGGCTCTACACTACACCGTATTTTACCTCAAAGAACACCAACCAGGGTATATGTGGCCTGACCAGACTGGTTTTAGCTCTAACTGCCCCGTATGTATGACCTTAGAAGAACAGCCCCACCAGGGTAAAGGGGTTTTTCCTGGCCAGACTTTTGGTATTGGGTCTACACTGCCCGTTGAGACCGCAAAAACAGCCGGGCCAGGTAAAGGGGGTGCGAGCCGACTTGTGGATTGGCTCACACTGCCCTGTATGTATGACCCAAAAGCAGCCGACCAGGGGAAAGGTGGTGCCTAACCAAATTGGGTATTCTCTAAAAACCCGCCCTTATGTATGACCTGCAGAAAACACCCGACCAGGGGAAAGGTGGTGCCTAAACCCCGCTTGTGGAATTTGGGTCTACACTGCCCCCGTATGTAGACCTCAAAGAACAGCAGACCCGGGGAAAAGGGGTGCCTGGGGCCCGAAATTTGGTATTTGGGTCTACACGCCCTGGGATTTAGACCTGCAGAAGAACAACCCGGGTAAAGGTGGTCCCGAGCCAACTTGTGGGATTGGCTCTACACACACCTTAGGGTTACCTCAGAAGAACACCAAAACCCGGGGATAGGTGGGGCCCGACCAGACGGGTTTAGCTCACACTGCCCCTTATTAAGACCGCAGAAGAAAAACCAGGTAAAGGTGGTGCCTGAGCCAACTTGTGGATTGGGGGCTACCTGCCCCGTATTATGACCGCAGAAGAACAGCCAGACCAGGGGAAAGGGGGGTGCCCGACCAGACTTGTTAAAAGGCTCTACACTGCGCGATTATCCCAAAAACAGCCAAACCAGGTAAAGGTGGGCCTAGCCCGACTTTTTGATTGGGGGCTACACGCCCTTAGTGTACCCGCAAAGAAAACCAGACCAGGGAAAGGTGGGGCCTGACCAGACTTTTGGGATTTGGGTCTACAAATCCCGAGATGACCCAGAAGAACACCGGACCCGGGGAAAGGTGACCTGACCAGACTTGGTATTTTCTCTACACTTCCCTTATTATGACCTGCAGAAGAACAGGTTCTACATTTTGACCATTCTAAAACTACCTTAAAACGTTTAGAACTGCCTGTCACGCCAATTTTCATACATTTTGGCCTAAATTCTCTTTCCGCAAAAGGGACCAATTGCAGTAAAGGGACAGATCCAGGGCCAAAGGGTTTGTGTTTCTCTTTGTATAAATTTAATTGTTTATTTCATAAGTAAAAATATGGTGGAAGGTTCTTTTAAAATGACAATAATCTATATGGAAGGACTCTATGTTGGGTGTTCTCATAAGCTATATCAGTCAATAACATTACACTCTCCAAAATGCAAAATCCAGAATGAAAAGAAATTATTTTACAGGAATGTAGATTCATATGGTTTGTCATGATCTCTTTCAACAGCTCTGAAAGGCAAACCTGAAAAATATTTCATGACCCATCACAAATAGGAATCAAACATTACACAACCACGATTTAAGTGAGGGGCAGAGCGCAATACCAAACACATCCCCGATGGTACTGGTCTTTGGGGAGGTCGGGAAAAAAATTTTTTTTCTTAATGCCTTAAAATATTTCCTATAACATTCGACCATAAAACAGGATGCTTAAAAAAATAGCAAAAACAGGCACCCATTTCTAGACAATTTTTTGAGTAAGATGGTTATAGAGGAGATCAGCGTAACTTGGCAGGATATTGGGACAAAAGCTGACTCCTAGACTGCCCGTGCCCGCCCCGAACCTCCCCCTACTCCCAAACTGCCGGGCCCCTGGGAACACCCTGAAATGTCTGGGAATGCCCCCAGACCACCCAGGAATGCCTTGAATCCAGACGGTACTGTCCGTTTTAGGTATGGGCCAGAAATCTTTTGGCAGGCGTCAAGCAGCCCATGTGCTCCATGTTGTGCAGGCCTGCTCTAGGGAGTTTTCTTTACTTTGGAAAAGATCTAATTTGCTAACTTTTTTTTCCACAAAACGTATTTGTCTCCGTGAACCAGCCAGATGCTCTTAATGACAAGCACAAAATCACAGACACATGGCCATACTCACAGCTCCATGGCTGCACAAAAAAACCATTCCCATTAATAGGCAATATAAGCCCCGGAGCTACATGGGAGAAATTGCACAGGTGAGAAAACTGATGAACCATTGCTCACACAACAACTATTCGTGAGTGGGGCTATTGCTTAGCCAATAAACTGCACTTTTTTATAGAGCCACTTCCCAGTACCAAAAAAGCCGCAGACCATGCAGGAGAGGCTCAAATGCAAAAAATATGAAACAACCCCTCAATGCCACTATCCCCCTGAGGGGGGTAAATTTCTAGTATACAATTGAAAATACTAAAAATAAGGGTTGTTAGGGGCCAGTTATACAGTTACACCATGCTGGTTTACAATCTATTGGTGATGCCCTTATTATCCGATTGAACAGGTTGTCCAGCATATTTCAAGTGCCCAACACAAAATACTGACACCCTTTTCTCTACCGTATCAGAGGGAAAAAATGCATACTGAAAAAAATCAAAACATGAGGTATTAGTTGATATTTTGGCTAGAATACACAAGCTTTCAACCCACGCCAAGGGTCCTCATTGTCTTGTGGGTCTACACACTAACTTTACTAGCACTAATGGATCAAAGACCTAGCAAATCAGAACCCTGCTCTATTCTGGTAGGAGGCAAGAACCAAGGGTAAGGCACTGCATAGATGGGGGCTATTTTTTGGGGCCATTTTGGGCAACACCAAAACAAAGTTTAATGAGTTGAACATGGTCAGGATAACTTCCCATTGGTGGCACTTGAAAGGCAGTTTTCTTCTACTTGGAGAAGAGCTAATTTGTCTAATGAGAGTAGACCAAAGGTTGGTTCTCTCTGCTCAGTCTTGTAAGATTTCTGATTGTCTAACAGGTTTATTCTGGAAAATTAAGTGCTGGACCATCAGTTTCTGGACTATTGGATGGCAGATGAAAGCAACTTCATTATGTTTTGTGATTATTTAACATTACATTCCTATTCCTCTTGTACCTTTACATCTAATTTATAGCTGCCACCCTTGATTGAGTATCACGACTGTAAGAAATTGCAAAGTGGCGGCTCCAAGTGCTTGTTAGTATGAAAGTAAAGGAATTCCCATGGACCAGGCATGTTTGGTCTAAATAAATAATCTTTCAACAGTCCACTTGCTTACAATAAAATTCTCTCCTCAGATCACAACAGAATCCGGAAATGAGTTCCTTCTCCAGTCAGACGCAGACATTACCATACAGGAATGGTTCTGGGCGATCCGAAACACAATTGACAGCTTGGTATGTATTACTTTGTTACCTTTTCGAGAGAAAAAAAAAAGTTTTCAGAAGTTCGGCGTGTTTATACAGTTTGGTGGATGGATGAAATGACAGATATGCAGACAAAAACAAACAGCGCGAGCCGTCAATAATTAAATAATTAGAGCTTGATTATTTGGAGAATTAGTCATTTGCTTTGACGTCCTGGGAAGGTTACGTTCTGTAGGTGACAGCTCTTTAACATTTGTAACAGAAAAACTTCTGCTCCCTGATGTGCAAGCCATGGTATAGCTCCGGAATATTGCATTAAAGAAGTGGGAGTTTTGCAGATTTGTGCCCATTTTGGGTTTACTTAGCTTATTGATGAAGGTCTTTGGTGGAAGCGATAAAGAGTGAGCGCCATGAGTGTTAGATACTTTTTAATGGCTAACGATGATGACAAATAGCAAGCTTTCCAGATTACCTAGGGCTCCTCATCAATCGTGGTGTATAGACTCATGCCTGATGAAGATACCTGTTTGGTCTACAAAACTTCTTATTTGTCATTGTCCTTTTCAAAGATGTACCCACCATGCAGATTGATGGCTTATCTATAGGATATGTCATCAAAGTGTGATAGGTGCGGATCCCACCTCTTGGACCCACACTTCTCTCAAAAGGTATTGCCTCAGAATAGAGAGCCGGTCACGCTTGTATACAACTCTCCATTTTGTTGTATGGAAGTTCTAAGTACATCCATAACACACACTTGTACTCAGAACTCCCATAGAACAGAATAGAAAGTCGTGAGTAAGCGCGACCGACTCTCTATTCTGAGCTGAGACTTTTGGGGGCTCGTTCAAGTAGCAGGACCTGCACCTATCAATATGCCATCAAAGTGCAAGATAGGAACACCCTTTTAAATTAGCCAATAAAAGGTATCACCTACTGAGTGCTCTCATTTTGGATCATTTCTATCTACCAGCCAGCATGGTACCAAGATATTTGGTCTTGGTAGAGCCTTTATCAATTGAATATCCAACAAAAAGAAAAATCCTACCCTTTAAAATTTAACTTAAAACATAAAATATATCCTTATCTAAAAATATGTCAATGTCTGATATCACAGGTAAAATACCCATACAATAGGCATACATACAGTGGTTTTCTTTTAACTCACCACATCCCATAGAAAGCACCCAGAGGCGTAACTTCAACCTCTTGGGCCCCAGTGCAAACAGTGAAATGGGGCCCCCAAGTTACCATGTGCCATTTACAATACTCGTGTTTTCTTATGTAGTAAAAGGGCTTTTGGGCCCCTCCAGGCTGCAGGGCCCGGTAGCGACTGTTACCGCTGCACCTCCTAAAGCTACACCTCTGAAAGCACTCCTGGTCCACTTTAGTAGACCTGCTTGATGTGTTGTCAATAGTCACATTTCCTTATTTTCATCAATGGATCCCAGGATAGGGGCTAGTATGATATTTAGGTCAGGGTTCACTATTCCTATCTATTATACATCTTGTCCTTTCTCTTAGTGGAGTATCCACCCTTATAAGAGCGACCCCATAAACACTCCTCGTTGTGCCCTACATTTATGTGACAGCAGAGTTATGTCAATGTCAATCAAAAAGCTCACTCAGACATGTTTCACAACTATATTGTCTTATTCCTCATTGGGTCATCTTTTTCTTAATGGGGGTGGGGTAACAAAACAAGTATAGTATTGAAGCTGGAGTCACAAGGAGATTCTGAATTGTGGACAGCATCATGTCCTTGTGACTCCAGCTTGGATACTGTACTTGTTTTTGGGCCTTTGGGAAGTGAAAAGTGACGGCTAGGACTACGGGGACCCAGGTGTACCTGGGATTGAAGAGAAAGGGGAATAGGCTGCTATCAGTTGGTGTGGCTAGGTGTATGCAGAGGGACCTGAAGAACCCAGGTGTTAAAGAGCAAAATGCTTATTAGTCCATCGGGACATAATGAGAATTAGAATAAATGAGGCATTCTTACCTCACAGATGCTTTTGTTCCATTGCCACGGCCATCCCGGTGATCCCGGCAGTAGACTTGTCCAGACTTGTTCGGATATGCTGGCTAATTTTTGCGTTTTTTTGTTTAACTCACCATCCATGGTGATACAGCTCCATCAGGGCTTCCCACATGGTGCTACTTCAGGCACAACGTTACCTTCTATTACTTTAACCTAGAATGACGTTGGACTGGAAGTGACGCCACTCTAAGAGCCTTTGTGGAACTAGAGTCCTGTGGAACAATATGGTAACTCTTAAAAACACTAAAAAAAGTAATTCCAACTTAGTTAGGGATAGGGTTATGATCAGGGCTAAAGAAAAATTTTAATTCAAGACACTTCTCATTAATAAGTTGTCCCCCAAGAGTAGCTCAACTTGGTGGGAGCTGTCCCAGTTCAAAGGAAGTTGTTTTAATTGGAAATTTGTCCATCTCTGTTCTATAAGTAAAATGATTACACTGATAACACTCCTGATATACAGATGTAGCAGAGGTGACATTAGTATGTAAAATGTTGAGGTAAAATTTTTGGGAATCATGTACGTTCACATTATGTTAAATGGGTTTTCTCACCATGTTGTCTCACAGAGTTAAAAGCAGCTTCAGACTCATACTGTCTGTGGATGGTTCTATAGCAATGGATAGCATATTTAGCTCCTTTATGACTAGCTGAGCGCTACAGTGACATAAGTGCAGGAGATTCAGTCTGTAGGAAACAAAGCTACAGAGCTCGGAGGTGTGAAAACAAGTGCTTATTAAAGATAATTATTCAAATTTTGTTAGAGATAAAGACTTTGCTCTGTCCGACCATGGTGATGTCACTTCCTGCTCTCTGTCTAATCAGGAAGGGAGATATGGACGGTAGCCAGAGAAACCTGTGTGCACTGAGAGCAGATAAAATCTCTCTTATCTCCAGACCAGGGCAGTATCAAAGGAGGAATGTATTTAGTAAAAGTCTTCATTTACATTTCCCTACATGTTGAAAGCCAATCATTGTAGTGAGAAAAAGCAATAACGTGGTAGGATATCCTGAAATTCATGTTAACATACCTGCTACAGTATATTTGTATTAGTTTTTATTTAAGCCAAAATGGATTGGTGAACACTAAACTGACTATTGCGTTATTAGGAATGGAAAAGCAGCAGCACCTAACCAGTCCTTGCCCAAAGGCCCAAAGCCAAAGCCTACACCTAAAGCTTGAAGTGACACCATAGGTAGCGCTGATATGTTCTACTTTACCTGGTGCAGCTCCTGATGAAGTAGAGGATGCCTTCTATCATTTCTGCTCTTTGGATTTCTAAGTCCTATACTACCCCTCATGCACTAGGCATAGCCTCGGGCATCACTTTTATGTAGGATGTTCCGTAAATAAATCATCCAAAATACAAAAAACGTACAGCTCAGATCATCATAACTTCTTTTAGTAATTTAAGTCTGATTTAGTGGAATGGCAGAAATGGTGAAATCCGACCTTAATCTGGTTCTTCAAAAAAAAAAAAAAAAAAAAATTGGGGATAAAAAAATTGATTTAATGTCAAAAACTTTTCGACTATGTCTTTTAGGGAACAGGGCCGCCATTTTCATCGTTGAGCGTTAGTGTCCGGAAATCTGCCAGCTCGGAGCTTCTACATCAGGGGCATGAACTGAAAGAAAAGAAGAATGAGCAGAGGAAATCATTGGGTGTGTACCTTATATGACATCTCTTTTCTTTTACCAATATGATCTCCACTACACCCGCAACTGTAAGAGTTGGTTTTGTTCCCCGATGGAATGTTCCAGGCCCTTTTTTGTGCACAAGGGCAGACCTTTATTTCCACGTAGAGGCACAGCACACTTTGTGGTTCCTGTCACTTTTAATTCTACACAAGCACAATGATTACAGTCACTCTTAGTTCAAACACTGTTTTACATAGAAGAACATTGCTTGAAAACTCTCTTTAGACTTTTGGTCAGCTTGCAACCCAAGATGGTTAATGACTTTTCAATGAACTTTCCTCATCTCTATGTGAGTATTGGTATATGTGGGTATAATGAGGCTAACTGTTACCACAGCATGCCCCACCTAGGTATTCTTTGCAGAATTGCATCCATCACCTGTATATGGTGCTCCAGATGTGTTTATAATTGTCAAGCCCCAACCCATTTCCAGAATCATCTTGGTAAGTCCAGTTGTGTGTCTGTAGTTATCATGCCGATAACAACTGGATATACAGAGAGCATCCCCTCTAACACAATCCAAGTCCACAGTCCATGAGTGAGATGCCATCTCTCACAAGTATCACTTCACCTTGTTTAACAACATACAGTTCAGCTCCACAGCATTTGCATCAACTTTGGTGCCACTTGCATCACTCCTAACCTGCAGGGTGGATTTCTGTAGACTGGGGTCCCAGTATGATTCGCTCACTGGCACAGCTGCCTGTAGACACAATCCTTTCCTCCACTCAAAGCACATGCTCTCTTTTTACCTGAGTCACTAGTAGCCCCAATCATTACACAGGTTCTTCCTTCCTTTCCTTCCTTCCTCCTTCCTTCTTCCTTCTTCCCTTCTTCCTTCCATTCATTCCTTCCTTCCGTCTTTTCAGTCCCTTCTTTATTCCTTTCCTTCCTTCCTTCCTTCCTTCCTTCTTTTCTTCCTTACTTCCTTCCTTCCTTCTTTTCTTCCTTCCTTCCTTCCTTCCTTCTTTTGTTCCTTCCTTCCTTCCTTCCTTCTTTTGTTCCTTCCTTCCCTTCCTTCCTTCTTCCTTCCTTTCCTTCCCTTCCTTCATTCCTTCCTTCCTTCCTTCATCCATCCATCCATCTATCCTTCCTTCCTTCCTTCCCTTCTTCCTTTCTTCCTTCCTTCCTTTCATTTCCTCTTCTTGCCTTCTTTCCTTCTCTTCCTTCTTTCATTCCCTTCTTCATTCTTTTCCTACCTTCTTTCCTTTCCTTCTTCCTTCATTTCCTTCCTTTCATTCCCTTCTTCATTCTTTTCCTTCCTTCCTTCCTTCCTTCCTTCCTTCCCATTATGATCCACACTTCTTCCTCCCATGGGATGACAGTAATTATTAGTGAGATAATCTATCAAAATAATGGAGATACCATGAAATCAATGGTTCACCAGCTCATACTCCGCATGCCAGGTAGTGCCCAAACTCTGTGCATACAATGGTATAAATAATACAATACGTTTTATAACATTGCAGCATGTTACAGTAACACATTTCTCAACAGTGTATTAGTAAGGGGGTAAATATGAGGGCTTTCAGATAACTGTACCCTTTTTTAAAAACATTGCGCCGTCCATTGCATTCCACTTCAGTTCTTACTTGACTTCTTAGCCAAGGTCACAGTAACTTTGGAAGTAGCCAACATCTCCCCTTCAGCAGTAAATTAAATAATTATTTTGTGAGCCACTGACCAGCGCCTCAATTCTCATAGTGTACTATGCCTGTCATTTATTTCACTGACAGGTATAATACACTGCAATACAGCTATTGCAGTGTATTTTGCCATTGGTCAAATGATGACCTGGTCTCGTGCTCTAATGGGACTAAAATCTGAGCAGAAGATGCAAAGGAGAGATCCAGAATTAGGAAAAAAGTCTGTTCTTTTGTTATAGAAAATCTGTTCCTGGATTGTCTCTTGTATTGCAGCTCAGTCCCCTTTTTCAAATCGTGGATAACAAGCTCTTTATTTCAGATTAAGAAACTTATTTCCAGAATGTTATACGTTTGCTGTATCCAGATCTACATGAAAAGCTGAAAGCAGCATATCAAATTTATCAGGAATGTACAGTATCACAAGCCTTAATGTTACAGTGTTTATTGCATGAAAAAATAAATTGCTTTTTGGAATAATGATTTAATGATCACACAACCGAGTCCGATATCGTAGCCAGGACAGCTCCGTGATGGAGCCAAAACTGACTTCTGAATATTTGGCATGGAAACACAGATGACACATTGTTAGCAATTAACAGGTGGCTCTATCATTGTCCAGTTTGCCTACACAGAATTCCAAAAATTGGGATATTTCAAAATATTAATTTTTAACACCACAGATTTTCTGCAGCCTACACATGTATCTGTAAGTAATTACTTGTGCGTATAATAAAATATAAAATAATTCAGAGACAATCATTAAAACTGATTTAAAGTTGACTGTTACGTGATATCGTGATCCAACGAGAATTCCAGAGACCAATATTTGTTTAATTTCACTTTTGTCTATTCAAAAAACAGAACTAAATACACATCTATCTATCTCATATCTATCTATCTATCTATCAATCTATCTATCTCTCTATCTATCACATATCTATCTATCTACCTATCTATCTATCTATCACATATCTACCTATCTATCTATCTATCTATCTATCTATCTATCTATCTATCTATCTATCTATCTATCTATCTATCTATCACATATCTATCTATCTATCTATCTATCTATCTATCTATCTATCTATCGGTCTGTCTGTCTTTCTGTCTGTCTGTCCTATGCTTTATTTCTTTCCATATAGTAATATTTTTAATGAAATTTTTAGTATTTTTTTCATCATTCAGATATCAGCTCTATACACATGTATCTATCTATAGCTATATTTATTATGTTCCATTTATGTATCTCATACTTCTTTCTGTCTTCTTTTCTTTCTTTCTTTCTTTCTTTCTTAATTTTTAACATATTATCACCATTGAGAAATATTTTTTACATTTAATTTTTTTGTATGTTATTTATTCAGAAATCACATGTATCTATCAATCTATCTATCTATCGCATACAACTATCGGACTTCCAATTTTATTTCTTTAATTAATTATTTATTTATTAATTTTTAATATATTTTCACTATTCATCCATTTATCTATCACATATCTATTTATTTATCTATCTATCTATCTATCTATCCCATATCTATCTATCTATCTATCTATCTCTAGCTATATTTCACTCACTCCATTTATCTATCACATACTTCTTTCGGACTTCCGTTTTTCTTTCTTTCTTTCTTTCTTTTTTCTTCTTTCTTTCTGTCTTTCTTTCTTTTCTTTCTTTTTTTTCCCTTCTCTTTCTTTCTATTCTATCTTCTTCTTTCTTTCTTTTCTTTCTTAATTTTTAATATATTTTCACCATTCATCAATTTATCTATCACATATCTATCTATCTATCTATCTATCTATCTATCTATCTATCTATCTATCTATCTGTACATCTTCTATCTATCTATCTAAACAGCTATCTATCTCATAATTTCTTTCTTTTATCTTATATCACTTCTACTTTCTACCAAAGACTTGATTTTCAAATTGAAATTTTGCAAGATTTCTAATTAGGATGTTAACCTTCTTCCAAAAAACAAAACCATTTCAAAGAGATTACCAAATCAGATACAAAATGTGGCTACCACATGAATGAGCTAATTGTATTGTAGCCTGCCTCCGGCACCGTGGCAAACAGCTGATTTTGTTGGGGAATGCAATGAAAACATCCCCAGACCATAACCCTGCCACCACTAGCTTGTATTCTTCCAGCAATAGTTGCAGGGTGCTTGTTCTCTGAGGTTTTTCTTCTGACACTCCAACGTCCATCCATTCGATGAAGCAGAAAACGTGACTCATTAGAAAAGACAACCCTTTTCAAGTCAGTGGATAGACAATTCTGATACTGCAGTAAAAATGTTATCCTTCTCTGATGCAGCTTGGTTAGCAGAGTTGGAGGGATATCCATTTGCTTTTGAACCTCAAACGCAGTAAGGTCTGCTGACCTGTTGTGTTAGATAAACATTTGGTCACCCCGGGTTCAATTTAGTGTTGAGCTGCTCCCCTCTAGTGTATTGCACCACCCTCATGCATTTGTAGCCAAAGTTTACCTCTCCCATCAATGTTGCATGGTGCACATCACTTATGCACAATGGCTCACTTCGTCCCCTCACGATACACTTTCACCACAGTAGCCACGTGAACAGGTTACAAATTGCACAGTTTCAGAAATACCACCACCCTGGGCCCAAAAGCCAATCATCATCTCTTTTCGGAACTCTGATAAATCACCCCTTTGACCCATAGCAGCAACAAGGGATATGTGTGCAGACAGCCTATCACACACCTTTTACACCCACCAAGCCAGCTCACTACACGTGACTTCCAGAGCTACGAAGTAAGTAGCAAGCGGTCATATTAATGTGACTGGACTGTGTACAAACAGCATGAATAAATAAATAAGCAAACATTTTTAGTGTACACACAATGTATTGTGGCGCGTACAGTATGCGCCGCACTACATCGTGTGTTTCGGGAGCTCACACTGATCGGCGTGGGGGGACCCATAGACATTCATTACCTGCGCTGCTTAAGCGCTGCAAATAAGTGACATGTCACTTATCTCCCCGCGTGTTGTATTGTATGTGCGGGGGGACGAGGCATAATCCATAGTTCTCTATGAGAGCTATGGATTACCGTAATTTTGCCGCGTATCTCGCCCGTCTTAGAGCGCAAATACGCCGTGAAATGCATGCTGCAATTACGCCGTGTGAACATACCCTTAAAGAGTTGTGTTCAGCGTGATCACATGACGCCTGCCATTCTGCTATATTGGATCTATAGGAGTCCAACATAGACTGTTTATCAACCATTTCTCAATTTAGAAATAGAAACTGATAAAATGTCGGACTGTCACCTTAAAAAGACCAAGAACGACCATTACAGCGACCTCTCCCAGTCTGCAGCACAGGACATGTGAGCGCGCGCCTTTACTTTTTTCATTTTTCAGTCTTTCTAATCAGTCTCGTTGACTTGCCTTTAATGCACACCATGAAATGAAAGGCTGCGTCCTCTGAAGTATTATCTGCATGAATGTCAGTTGTGATTGTGTGTGACTCACAATACAAGCAAAAATCCCTGAGTTAACCAAAGACTTTTGGTTTTATGGGAAAAAAAATCATAGGTTTGCAAAGTGCTGAACTCATATAAATAGAAATATACTTGTTTACCGGATTCGTTCTGGAGAATTGCAGCTTTCAAGATTGCTTGTGTTTGCTTAATACCACAGCTTCATCATCCTGCTCACGTGACGTGAGGCCCGGACAGTGTAACCCTGTGCGCTGAGGCTCCACAGAACCTATGGACCTGGTGGAGTCAGGGCTGGATTAAAGCGGGTGGAAGGGAATCTCTGGAACTTAGACGGCATCTGATCCTTGATTGCAGCCACGGTTTGGGGAGGTGGGCATGTGGCCCTTTCTACTGGAGACTATAGAGACAGCAACTCTTGTAGACTTTAAAGGGAATGTGTCATCAAAAAATTAGCCATTGTTTAAGTCCCATTTTTATGTTAAACACATTTTTAAGAATTTTTGGTTTTATTTCTTTTAAATTTTTCATATCACTTTCAATATTTTTTAATAATTCTTAAGTCTTGCAGTTTTCACTTTGTGGCTACTAGGCCTTGTTTGCACTGCTTTAACATCAGAGAGATGCTTTACAGTAGCTTCATGCACATAGGAGACTTAAAGGGGTTTTGCCACCATGTAATGTTGACGTGGGAACCTCCAAAATGGGTATTTAATCACTTTTCTAAATATATGTGATTAAAAAAAAGTGAAAATTCTGAGAGCTACAGCATTTCTCAATCCCCCCTTAGTTACCTCAAAGCTTTCCCTAGTCACGACCTAGGAGCTGACAGGCTGCGCTTGCGTGAAACACTTCTTATCTGATGACAGGCAAAATTAATGAGCTTTTAAGGCACCGGGTAGACAGTGCAGTCTGAGGCTCTGTGTCTTGCTGTATTGAGAATCCACTGTTGTACTGTTTATTATTTCACTTAAGTTTTGAGACGCTACCTTGGATTCCTCACTCCTCACTTACCCCCTCCCTCTCTCCCCTGCAGCTTCATGACGTGATTTGTATATATCCTGCTCCCGTGCTGACAGGAGGTAGGTAACTGGCGTCTTGGCAAATCCCCTTTAAGACTGACTCAGTCACATTGACTTCTATAGGAGAGTTTTCTAGTCATGCTCTGTGACCTGGGAAGAAATCTGTGTGCAGGGAAGTGAAAGGGTGAATTGTGACTATCTCCTCTTGTGACTGGTGGATCCTGTGTTATCTATTGACACTGGTGTCTCCTTTCAGTTTGACCCTCTTTGTGCTGATAATGAGCAGACAACTGAGAATCTTTCTGTACACCACAGGAAGTGTCAGACTATTATTAGGATTAGTGGCCCAAGTGAAAACTGCAGGACTTAAGAATTATTAAAAAATATTGAAAGTGATATGGAAAATTTTTGATGACACATTCCCTTTAACCATTTTCCTCTGTGTGGTCATAATAATTTGGTTCTAAGTTTTTTTTTTGCTCCTTTTTTATCCACATCGACATTGGAGGGCTTTTAATTTGTGGGACAAGATGTACTTTGTAATGGTGTCATTCACCATACCATAGAATGTAATGGGAAATGGCCCAAAAAATTGGAGGAGAAAATGTAAAAAAAAAATTGCGCCAAGTTTTGAGGGGGTTTGTTTTTATAGAATTCAATCTTCAGTTTGAATTTTTTATTATCTGTATTCTTCACGTTGATACAATTCCTGCAATACCAAATATGTAGGGTTTTTAGTAATGTAAAAAATTCCAAACATTTTCTATTTTTTAAATTTGCGCCACAGCGCCATTTTCTGTGACCAATTAATTTTTTAACTTCCACCTATGGACTGGAGTGAGGGGGCATTTTTTGCGGGCTGAACTTTCCATTTGGTGTCATGTTGGGATAGATGCAACTTTGTTCACTTTTATTCCACTTTGTTCGGGACATGACCAGAAAACTGTACTTTTGGAGTCTGGATTTTTTTTCTTCCATGGTGTTCAGTGTACGTGATAATTTATATGAATATTTTATAATTCAGACTTTTATGGACGCAATGATTATGTGTTACTATTATTATTGTCATCATTATTATTATTATTATTATTATTATTATTTTCTTAAATAGCAAAAGGGGATGATTTGACCTTTTAATTTTTTTATTTTTTTATGCTTTCAAACATTTTTTTTTTTTTTTTTCACTTCAGCTTTCATTCCCCCTAGGGTACTTGACCACTAGGAGTCTGGTTGCCATTACACTCTAGTGCATTGTATGAATAATGTGTTGAAAGTTTGCAGTTTTATCACGTCCTGCCTGGGGCAGGAAGTGATAAAATAGGAGACATGGCAGCAATGGAAGATTTCGCAAGGCTTTCAGCCGCCATGTTAACCATTCAGCACCCCATAATCTCGCCACAGGTGTGCCAATCGGAATAAGAAACGGTGTGTGACACCGCTTCACATTCCTTCAGACACCGCGATCTCCATGCGCGTCTAAAAGGTTAAACAGCAGGGAACAGAGCCAGCTCTGTTCCCTACTGTTACCGGCGTGTGTCAGCTGCAATTAGCAGCTGACACCAGCCTTTTATGTAGCGGAATAACTGCATAATCCTGCTATCTAGAACCTTAACAATACTATGATGTATCTGTATGTGAAATGTCAATAACTAGTTAAAAGAGAGTCACATATATGCCTGGCTACCTCTTCACCACTTCCTAGCTAGATAAGTTCCCTACATGGCCTTCAGGGCAGAAGGGGGTGATGAAGGTTCACGTGTGCCGCAGCTGCTCTACCCATAACCTGGCCCTGTAGGCATCATTCACTTTATTTCATGGATCCAGACTTTCAATGGTCAACTTTGAACCTAAGGAGGTTGTCCAGAAATACAACCATGTAGAGGACTTTAAAGCTTGTTAAAATTGCAACATAAATTAAATTGTAATATACTGACCTCCTTCCTGAACTGCAAATATTGCAACATTAAATTTACACTGATAGTATGGATCAAAACATACAAAAGACCATCAAGTACAACCCAGGATGTAGAAAATGTGGGTGAGGGACAGGGGAAAGGAAAATTATAAACTCTCTTACTCCTACAGATCTACTGTAGATTTTAGAACCTATAAGGCAGGAACCAACCTGCTCTCAAGGAAAATTTTTTTTCTTATCCAAAGATTGCCATCAGACTGGATCCAGAAGTTTTAAAAGTACCACAACTGCAAAGTGAATATATTCATCTACTTGCAAAATATCCAGAATTAAAGAGTTGATCGTGTAAAACCATTCTTGCATTTGGAAGGCAAACACATGTGGCTAAGCTTCTATTGGGACATGCCCTTCCACAGGATTATGGCAGACCGTTGTCTTATGGATGCTATCACACTAGAAAAGAGAACAGAACAGGCTGAGGACTACTAGATATCTTTTGATGGCCTTGAATGAAATGGGTTTTGCCATAAAGCGAACTCCCCTCCTGAGGCCGGCTCGTAGCTCGCTGCAAACCGGCCTCAGACAAAGGTGAGATGACTGCACTTTTACAGTTCTACAAACTAGGAAGGGAGAGACATGGACCGCACATCCTCACACTATATGTTGATCTAACGCTTCTCAGAAAAACTTTACAAAAATGAACAGGAGGTTCTTAGTCTACTTTTTGATCAAAACGTATTTGCCCACTTGCCACTTCACAGTGACCTCTTTAAAGTGGGTCCCTACACTAAAAAGTGCAGCACTGCATGGCGGCCACCGCCGTAGTAAAAGCTACACAGATGAGGGGCACAGCTCAGTGGCCCAACAGCACCACTGCTGCCAGATCTAGCCCCCTGGCTCTGGGCTGCACCACCACACCACCACAACATCACAGCAACAATGGCCGCCATACAGCACCGCCACCAAAAAAGGAAAGGTTGACACAGCTTACATTCCCTTGGGCTCCCTGCAAGTAGACTGAAAGGAACAGGGCATTAACCCTTTCATACAGACTACTGCTAATTAAAAACACCTGGGCCAAATGGGGAGGAGTGCTGATCCATGAGTGCAAAAAGATAGACCTATGTATACAAACTAGGAAAAGAAAGGCATGGACCGCACATCTTCACACTATATGTTGATCTAACGCTTCTCAGCAAAACTTTACAAAACGGAACAGGAGGTTCTTAGTGTACTTTTTGATCAAACAGTATACTAAGAACCTCTTGTTCCTTTTGTAAAAAACTATGCTGAGAAGCATTAGATCAACGTATAGTGTGAGGCTGTGCAGTCCATGCCTGTCCCTCCATGTTTGAACTTTTACAGTTCTCCTTGTTCTTTTCTATGGTAGTTCCGAATATACACAAGCTAGTGTGCTCTGAACTACTATAGACTTAAATTGGGGAAAACTGCACAAGCACAGTCATTTCCCTATTCCTTGAGGCTGGCTCGTAACAAGCTGTAAGTCTGCCTCAGAGAGCGACTTTGCTTTGTGATGTCACAAAGTATAAGATGGGGTAATTTATAGACGGACACTCTGATGTTACCACTCTTTACAAGAAATGTTATTTTACTAAAAGCTTCCTCCAGGAACTAACCAAGAATAATACAAAATATAATTTATATAAGATTCTTAAAAAAAATAAGTCACTGCTTTAGCAACACTTGACCTGTTAAATAAATTACAATTATTTTTCGTGATGAAGTTCCTTTAAATGGTTTAGAAGATTTGGTTAAATTGGGCAACCCCTTAAATACAGTATACTCTAATTATTTGGATGGATATTCTAAGTTATTTGAAGATGTGTATTGGAAGCTACCATATTTTGATCAAGATCATCCCATTACTCTTTAGCTTGCTTTAATGGGCTAATTTTATTTGTACAGGAAGTCCCCAAGGTCTGAACAAGATCGGCTCTATAGGTTTGTTTTGAAGAGGGTGGTCCCACCATAGACTTTCATAGTATATTAATAGCATATGTCAACAAGGTCTGATAGGTACATGTCTCAGAGGTGGGACCCATACCTATCTTAGGAATGGGTCCCCAAAAGTGACGGTTCAGAATGGAGAGCCAGTCGCGCTTGGTCAAAACTCTCCATTCTGTTCTCTGGGAGTTCTGAGTACAGCCGAACATTTAGCTCACTTGTACTGGGAACTCCCACATAACCAAATGGAGAGCCGTGCACAAGCCCGACTGGCTCTCCCTTTTAGGCCGTCATTTTTGAAGGTCCATTACTGAGATAGGTTTGGTTCCCAGAGGTGGGACCAGTATCTTTCAAACATTGATGGTATATCCTATCAACATGCTATTGAAGTGTATGGTGGGACATCCCTTTAAGTTAACTTTATACATAAGTTGGAACAAGACATTTTTTTGACTGTAACTGCAGCAATTTTTTTTCTTTTATTTTTGGATAGTTAACACCCATCTAATGTTGGTTTCGTTCTCTGTGCCCTTCTTCAGAAGGCTTCACCTCACTTCCTGTCCCTCAGGGAAATAATATTGGTCCTGCATACCTTGGTTATGTGAGTCTGTAGAAGGCTTAGTGGGATAATTTTCGTTCCTGTATCAGGCTTCAGTAAATCCATGGCACACCTCATACTGAATTCATGAAATGTAGATTATTTACTTATAGCAAACATATAGATAACAGTAAATATCCAAGGTGCAACCATCAAGTAAGATGCTGTGCATAGCAATATTGTAAGTCAAGATATATGGGTGACGTTTCAGCTCAAGTTGGCCTTCTGGTCAAGAAGAGAGCCTGGTGGCACATGTGCAAGTGGTGCAGCATATAGCAAGCAACACCACTAAAGAAGCATGGGACAGCCAAGGCTCCTGGGGCTAAAGTTTACGGGTCACACCTGAGTCACACCCAACCATAGCCTCCACTCTTGAGTATGAATCTCATGTAAGTCAGATGTTTGTAACTCGGGGACCGTCTGTAAGTCCACAGCAACAGACCAAATAAAGGTTTCAACCTGACGGGGCCAGGACATGGAATATTTATGGGGCCAGCAATGTCTCATATTCAATCTGATGGAAATTGCACTGGAACATCAAATTGTTAATATAATCCCTAAACATTACAACTACAAATAACAACATTAATATGTGTTCTATCCTAGAACTCCAAAATTCTATTGTTCAGACTGACAGGGTCAAAGTCAACGGAATTAGAATTTTTTAACAATATTGTGTAAGGATTAATATTGTGACTTAAATTTATATGATATATTCAATTAATTAACAAAATATACAATATTTTTGTTAAAAAAAAATCAGATATTGTCAAAGAATGAAGTTTGTTACGGGTTTTTGGCTCAGTTTGGAAAATACTGCATGAGCCAAAGAGTATTGGCTGTGACAATCCAATATGTCCCGCAGTACAGATTGGCAAAATGTAATTTTGATTTATTTCATGTTTTTGTTTTTTTTTTTCTTTTGCATCAAAATACTGATGACTAACTGTAGAGAGACTGTTTCTCCACCACAGCGTCTTGACACTGGTAACAGTAAATAACAAACTGAAAAAATGGTATTTCTTTATTAGCAGTAGCTGTAACAATGTCATGGCCACCCCAGGTGGTGGGTGATCATCCAAATCCTAACCCAAAGTTCCAACAGGGTCAGAGATATGATACCCTTCCTCTTCCAGAAACATGCTGCAAACCTGATTCAGTTGTTCAAACCAGAACTTGTTTTTTATTTCTTCTCTTGCAGAGAGGCACAGATGCTTGGTGAATTTGAAACAAACAAGTAACAGTCTTCTTAATAGTTTTACACATAAAACTTTGCCTTAGAGCAGGGATGTCAAACTCATTTTCATCAAAGGCTGCAACAGCATTATGATTGTCCTCAAATGACCAATGGAGGGCCTTGGATGGTGGCTTTGGTGGCTGGGTAGGGCTGTCAGATCTATGCCACCATCTGTGAGCTGCTGAACAGAGTGGTGTGGAGATGCAAAGTGTAGTTCCGAATCCAAAGTGTTGCCCACTCCTTGTGTTGGGTCTGCTGCCCCTTCCAAGAGCTACAGTAAGTCCTCCAAGCAAAGTAGAGAACCTGTCTTTCGGTGCCTGGACCTTGTGGATCGCTGCTCGTTGTGTGTAAGCTTTCATGGGCCACATAAAATAATGTGGAAGGTTAGAGTTGACCTGCAGACCTTGCATTTGTTACATGTGCCTTAAAGTATGGCTTTAACAATTCTTGGGTGATGAGTTCTGCCCCAGATGCCCATTAAGACATGTCTAATTAAAGGTCCAGTACTGCAGGCTCTATGCCAGGGCTGCACAAACTTTTTTGGTGTGAAGACCATATTGTTATATATCTTCTAGTTGTAGTAACAGTAGCGGCATTAGTACTTATAGAAGTCATAACCATAACAGAAATACTAATAGTAAGGGCTTGTCCCCACGGCAAGGATTTGCAGCTGGTTTTTCAGATGGTTTTTGTTTTTGAAAACCGTCTGCAAACTGGCTGCCAAACTTTACAATGGATCGCTATGGAAAACCCGGCAGCAGTCCCCACTGCACGGGTTTTCTGCCCTGTGGTTTTTCACACCGCCAGCAGTCCAAAAAAACATTCAACATGTACATTCTTCCGACCGGTTTTCGGACGGAGTATGAACATGTGAATGCGAAGGGGGAGGGCTTTTCTCCGCTGATAAATCGACCGGTATTTGTCCTGCGCCGTGGGGACACGGCCTAACAGTGGTGCTGTCCTTTATATAAAATATTATATAATTGAATCAATCAACGAAACCAATTGGATGGTTCCAGCTCACCTTGGTGGGGTGCACGGAATCATATGGACTCTCCAAATCCAAGAATTAGAGCACTTCTCAAGCAGTCCTGTATAGTGTAGAAACCAGCACGTCCTAGAATCCCTTATTGTAGTAAATACAGCTTAGCAAAAAAGAGGCATGATGCCGAAAAGTAACGGGTGAGAGGGTAGTGACGCTTAGGGTGCTTTCACACAGTGCATTTTTTATGCTTTTTTTGATGCGTTTTTTGTGCAGGAAGGCACAGCAATTAATGCTGTACATTGCTGCACAAAAAAAAAACCAGGAAAAATCGCGGCAAAAATCGAAATTTTTGCCGCGATTTTTGCAGTTTTCTTTGTGCAGCATTGTACAGCATTAATTGCTGTGCCTTCCTGCACAACAAACGCATAAAAAAATGCATCAAAAACGCACTGTGTGAAGCACCCTAAGCGTTTCTGACAATTAGTCCTTAATCATATATTGGAACAGGTTTGGACTGGCCCACAGGGGAGTAGGGGAAACTCCCGGTGGGCCTCTGAATATAGTAGAATATAGTAGACCTGGAGTTGTTTTTTAACTGCATACACATCTTCAGAATAGGCAGAAAAGCATAGAAAGAGAGGTATAAAGCAAGAGGCAGAGTATAGGAGGTATCTACAGTCATTTACAGTAACTGTAGGCTGGAAATAAGAGAAGTTATTAGAATAGCATGTCAGTGAATAGAAACTATGGTACTGATCCTGCTTGGTGGACCACAGGTCCCAGCAAGACCTGTGTTGTGCTGGCTCTTGCTGTATGTAGAATACAGGGTGAGAGCAGCAAAAATACATTTCAAATTTAATGTAGTAAAAATGTTAAATATAAAAATCTGAACAACATAATCAATGGGATTTCTAATGTAAAATTTGTTTTAGATTCTATTAATTGTAAATAGTGTTGAGCGATTTTTATCGACAAAGTTGAAATCGGCACGGTTTTTATGGTGATCGAAATTTCCAGATCATGCGATAATTAAGGTTAAAATCTGTGCATCATCTATTAAGATTGCGCCTTTTTCGGCGCTTCCTGTAATTTTGGCGGCCAGCAAATCAGATTACAGAATAGAGCAGGGTGAGATGTGTGTGCGACGTCATGACTGGGATGTGTATGGTTGCGATTGGCTGGAAAAATCACATGACCTCGTTTTACATAGAACAGCGTTTCCTGTTTCAGCCTCAGTGTCTCTCAGCGTCTCATAGGGATAGGACCTGCGCTCTGCCTGTGGCCAAACAGCGCAGCGAAATTAGTCTATTTCTGCACAGAGAAACCTCTACTATTAGCTGTGATCCTTCCAATTTAGTTAGATTAGAGATTTGAAGAATTTATGTAGTTAGCTAGAGAATTTTAAAGCAGCATCTACCGCTGTAAATTCACGGCGGTGGGAGCGGGGGGGGGGGGCCCCGCGGGCGAACACAGACAAGCTCTATCTATAAAGAACACTGGATAAAGTTCACCAAGACTTAGTGTAGACATTGTAGTGGAATATCTTTATTATTAACAGTTTGCTATTGAAATATTTCCTGGATATTGGGCAGCCTGAACTTATATTGGATAAACATCATTTCTAGTAACTGCAGGTCTCTTTGTTAGGTGCAAAACTCCACTTTTATTATCAGTATACATTTCAGATAGGTGTTCATTTTCAATTTTACCCATTACACCTGTGACTGTTGATATATCCACCTTGCAGTTAAATTACAATCCAGCAATCTTGTAGTCAGCACAGGTTGTTTGTTGCCAAAAATACCGTGTATCGTACGAAAACATAACAGTTACGTGTTTTTTGACTTTTGCGCACCCAGCACTGTTCATTGACGCAGCATCTACGTAAATCTTAAAACAGCAATTCTATATTCACCACAGGTGAATTGAAAGGTGCAAAAAATACCGTTTATTATACCAAAACATAACAGTTACGTGTTTTTTTACTTTTGCGCACCCAGCATTGTTCATTGACGCAGCATCTACGTAAATCTTAAAACAGCAATTCTATAGTCACCACAGGTGAATTGAAAGGTGCAAAAAATACCGTGTATTATACGAAAACATAACAGATACAGACATAACAGACTCCTTTTCCCGGCACTTTTTAATCTGTGGGTCAGACAGGTTTAATGGTCATACTGCGGTCCAGGACAGGTATAGTCAATGTCCAGTGAAACTAAAATGGTGGTTGAAAGACTCCTTTTGCGGCACTTTTTAAATGTGGGGGTCATGCAGGTTTGGGGCTCATGCTGCGTTCCAGGACAGGGATATTCAATGTCCAGTTCAAGTAACATGATGGTTCAAATCATACTGCCTTCTGGCACTTTTTAATTTGTGGGTGATGCAGGTTTAAGGGTCAGGCTGTGGTACAAGACAGGGATAGTGAATGGTCTGTGACTTTTTTTCTGTGACTTTTATAACCTAAGTGTGTTGCCTAAGATGTAGCACGTATCCATTTGACTGTTGTGGATGTTAATTTCAGCTTCTCCAGCCTTGTTTGGGTGTAATAATGAAGGTGTTGTTGCTCTCCCATAGACTTTAATGGTCATCGCTCATAATCGACGCTCACTATCGAAAAACCTTATCGATAGCGGCCGACTATCGACTATCGATCGATCTCGATAGCCAACGCAATCGCTCAACACTAATTGTAAATACATTTTATAGGAGATATTTTTATATTTTCAGGATATTATATATTTTATATTAATTTATATTATCATATTTTTCATTAAATTTAAATAATTACATTTTATACAGCTTGATAATTATAATAAATTACTTTTTATAATTGTACTGTAGTTGAAAAATATTGGATATTTTTGCCCCTTATATTAGATCTATCTCCACTTCGACTCCTCAGGCTCAGACAGGCCACATTGAGATAGGTCTGCCTGTCCAAGCAGTAATGCGCCTAGTTTTGCCGAACCACATTCATATATGTGTCTAATATTACGAGTCTGGTGTGACGCCCCCTGAACACCCCCTCATGTTAGGCGCATTATAAAGTGTCGAGCCTTAAGAACAATGCACCTAACACATTCATTAGGCGCATTAGACATTGTAGCCGCTCACTTATGTGCATTGTATGTCAGGAAAAGGGTGAAAAACCCTTTCATACATGTCGCCAGGGGTGCCAATAGGGCAGTACTCCTGACAGGGGCCCTAATCAAAAAAGGCCCACTGATAGGTTAAAAAATAGGAACTAGTAATGGGTGGGGGCCCCATTTGATTTGGCTATATGGGGCCCTGAAGCGGTTTAATAGATGACTGATGGCAGCCTTGCATGTCGCCCATAGTATCTAAGCCTAGGTAACCAAAAACTCTCAGGACCCGGCTCTGTGTCTCATCTCTCAGGGTAACACAATATCTTTAACCACTCAACAGTTCATTTGCTTTAATTCTGCCACTTATTCAACTATATTAATGTGCATTTGAAAAAAAGAAAAATATCTATATAATGCAGAAGTCAATATGATAGAGAGGCTTAATTTCTTTTATTTTCCTAGGCTTTTATTTTGCTAGCAGATGTTAAATTTGGTGCAGTCATATCACAGCTGTGTGGCTTCAAAGCTCAATCTGGGTTTGAGTATGCAAATAGGCACATGAATATACGCCTTGCTTCCGTTATTCCACAATCCAGCGCGCTAATATATATTGTACATGCAGTATGTAAAAGAAGCTGATATTATTAAGATAATGCGGCCAAGTAAGTGAGGTAGGCGTATTTCCCAACTGGCGCACAAAAGAGGCAAACGTTCTCCTTCACAATTTAGTTTACTAAACAAAGCTGAGATGCTCGTGGAGAATGCCGCTATATAGAACTTTCAATTCTGTTCTTTCAATCGTACTTCAAAACACAGCTGTGCTTGTCCTCACACCATTGTGTGCATTGGTATGCAAATCGCTGGGATGCATGAGATATTCTACTTTCTTTCTTTAAAAGCTGCTCAGTGTGATTGTTATACTTCATCTTTCATAGGCGCTTGGTGTCAGGCCAGCTTGGGCTAGTGAGGCAAACTTTTCAGCTGGATACATCCTCACACCTTGATTTCTTACATCTCTTTACGAAGAAAAAAAATTCAAAAATTTTGTGTTGATCCATAGAATTTAAAGGGGCTGTCTCACTACAAAGAATAGCTTTCAGAATGTAGGGAACTCTAAATAAAGATGTTTTCCTAATATATTATGGTGTTCATTTTTTTTTTGTTAAGGAGCTACAAGTGATTTTATCACCTTCTGTGCTCTCTCTGGTTCCCTAAGTGACCGACCTGTGTACTTCTCCCCCCTGCTGTTTGTTCTATCTGATAGCAGGGAGTGACGTCATCACACAGGTCCAGGCAGCTGACAACTTCGGACAGTGAGAGCTTGTTTGTTATCTGATCTTTCAGACAAAAGGCAGTAATTACTGTTGTTTACTTTACCTCAGAAGCTTCCCTGGTCCTAACAGCAGGAGATTTATCTAATTATCAGAGGTCTGAATACACAGAGCTCATATGCTAATTACAGACAGCTTGACCAGGAAGTGACAGAGCAAAGCAGCATTATTTCATTCATGCATCCTGTGAAACTATGAGATGAGACAACCCCTTTAAGTTTTTTGGTCTCCGTTGATGGACTCTGGTCGATATGTTCTCACTAAGTGTATAGCAGCAGATGAACTGGAGACACGACGGTTTAGGAACGATAACCATCACATAAGATCTACTGAAGACCGTGAAGATCAAGGGTGGTCTTCTGTATCTGTTGCTATCTAACTGCACATCTTATAGTTCCATACCTGTCACCTTTCCAATGGTCAATAGACCTTGTCAAGTTGATTGAAAAAGGTTTTGTTAAACCGAAACATTGCACCTTTGTTGGATTAAGATTAATCCTGACGCCTGATTCTATTTTTTTTTCCTGTAGACTTTTCTGATGAGTGAGGACTGACTCAATATGGCCGTCTCTTGCAGTCCAAATTGAGAAAAGGGAGGAACTGCTGGTGCTGCTTTTTTAACAATTTTTCTTTTGTGAGACCTTGTTAAATGGGTTGTCTCACTACAAGGATTGCTTTTA
>JAODAL010030007.1:0-50684 GCA_025379985.1 Phyllomedusa bahiana | reverse complement strand
TCTATAATATGATTTGCTGGCCGCCAAAATACAGGAAGCGCCGAAAAAGGCGCGATCTTAATAGATGATGCACAGATTTTACCCATAATTATCGAATGATCTGGAAATTTCGATCACCATAAAAACCTTGCCGATTTCAACTTTGTCGATAAAAATCGCTCAACACTATTTATCATATATCACAATCCTCTCTACAGGACTTTGATAAAGGCCTATTATGACCGCAACGTCAGACTGTGGGAATATCTAAACTACAATGTTTGCATACTACACCTAATGGAGAGATGATGATACTCTGTAATTTTGTGATTTAATAAATGCAATTTTTAATCACTAGAGATGAGTGATTTAATCAAGAAAAGACGAAAGTGAGTTGATTTTTATGGTTTTCTCGTTCTCGATTCGATTTGATTTTTTTTCTTAAAATGGGATCATAAATCGCGATCGAGGATTCATATTGCGCCATTTTCACTGCTTTCTGTACTTTTGGCGGCCAGCTAATTAGTGCAGAGCACAGAGTGGGTCAAGAACGTCACCAGTGGGGGGTGTAGGGATCTTTTGGCTGCTAAAATCACATGACCCTGTACTTCCTGCTGAACGCCATTATGATTACAGACTGTGAATAGAACACATTGCTCTCTCTGCTGTGCTTGTTTCAAAGCAGTCAGACACACCATTACCCAGCGATTTCACAAAGGAAAAGCTGCTAGATAGATTAGTTAGGGTTGGGGTACAGCAAAATTAGGGAATCCTAGACAGTAGTAGTTAGAGATTTTGATATTGCTGCTGACTGCATATTTCCATTGGGCAAAAGTTCCTTGCTTTTTTGGGCGGGAAGCTTAGTTTTGGGGGAAGCTTGTGCAAAAGACAGTGTTATGGAAATCTCTCAAAAGAAATCATTGTGATATACTGGTTTATTGCAGAAAATTTAATTCTGTGCCCACAATGTCCTTGCTGCAGTTTTGTGTGGACAGCCAGTGTACAGGACACTGTTAGGAAATCTGCTCTAAAAAAAAGTGCTGTGACATACTATATTCTTGCAGAAAATTTCATTCTGTGTCCAAGAAGCTGCAGTTTTGGGGGGACAGCTGGTGTAAACAACACCATTCTTCCATAAGACCCCATTTCACAGAAATTCCATAGAAAAAAATTCTGTTTATTATCCTAGTTGCCTGTAGCAAAGTATAAGGATTCAAGAACACTGTTTATTTTGTGTCAGGGTTCTTCCATAAGACCACATTTCATAGATATTACATAGAAAAAATTATATTTCTAATCCTAGTTTGTTTGTCGCATCAGACCACATTTCTTAGATATTCCGTAGCAAAATTCTATTTGTAGTTCTAGTTGGCTGTTGCAAATTACAAGGACTGAAGCAAGAAAACTGTTGATTTGTTGTCAGGGTTCTTCCATAACACCCCATTTCATAGATATTCCATAGAAAAAAATATTTTTCTAGTCCTAGTTGGTTGTCCCATAAGACCAATTTTCTTAAATATTCGGTAGCAAAAATTCTATCTGTAGTCCTACCTGGCTGTTGCAAAATACAAGGACTGAATTAAGAACACTGTTGATTTGTTGTCAGGGTTCTTCTATAACACCCCATCTCATACATATTCCATAGAAAAAAATTATATTTCTAATCCTAGTTGGTTGTAGCATAAGACCACATTTTTTAGATATTCTGTAGCAAAAATTCTATTTGTAGTCCTAGTTGGCTGTTGCAAATTACAAGGACAGAAGCAAGAACACTGTTGATGTATTGTTAGAGTTCTTCCATAACACCCCATGTCATAGATATTTCTTAGAAAAAATTCTGTTTCTAATCCTATTTGCCAGTTGGAAATTATAGGGATTTAAGAACGCTTGTTATTTGCTGTCTTTGGAGTATAGTTCTTCAATAAGTGATTGTGAACAAATCTTGACCTTTTTAATATTTATCTGGACCATTAGGCCTGTCATCGCTTGGTCGGTTCACTGTGAATTTCAGTACTGAAGAGTGTCACCAATATGTTCTTCAGTGGTTAACACAACCTGCATCTAGCTGTTTTACCTTCTCGCCCCCTCAGTCATGGCCACAAATGTCATCATCATCATCATCATCATCGTCATCATCAGTGGAACCTGAAGCAAATGCAGCCCAAATGTCACCCATTGTACAGACCACTGTGGATAATCCATATTCTGATCTTTGATGACACAATGTGATTGGGGTCAGAAGGCATTTCAAAAGATCAAGAGGCCAAAGAAGAAGATTTTGTCTGCTCTGACACCCAATTGCTGATGCCCTCAGAGGAGGTGAAGGAAGGAAATATCGAGCGGTCAGCGGTTCATCGCAGTGCCTGAGGCTTCTGGCCCGCAGCTTGAGGATGTAGACTGTCAGAACGAGGAAGTCACCTGTGATGATGATGTTGATGATGACGTGGATCCAACATGGTCTTTACAGCAGCAGTGGCTTGTAAGTGCCTCATCAGTGGAGGAGAATGATGATGGGGTAGTGTCAGTATGGGTCCGGCCTCAGAAAGGGAGAGGGTGGTCGCACAAGTCCGCTGACAGCAATCCACCAGCCATGGGCAGTGGCGGCAGCGGGAACACCGCTACTAGGTTTCCACCATCGAAGAGGTCCAGGAACTGTGATGTCTTGGCCTTTTTCGATCAAGCCTCAGATTCGCTGACCGACGTCATATGCCGGATTTGACATAAACGCATTAGCAGAGGAAAGAACCTGAAGAATTTAACCACCACTAACATGAACAGGCACATGCATCTAAAGCATGAATTAATGTGGGAGGAGTCTCTTGGAGAAAAAAGGCCTCACAGGTCCTGGACTTCCTACCACTGTGACAACCTCTGTTTTCTCCTAGTCATCCACCACTTCCAAGACCAACCAGTCGTCTGCTGCCCATGTGCTGGAGCAGCATGAGCAAGCACCATCCCTATTGCCAGATACTGTTCCCACCACCACCATCAGAGCCTACCACTTCCCCTTCCACCAGTTTGACCTGCACGCCGTACATCAGCCAGTCTAGGAGCCAACCTTCTGTGTACCATGTGTGGAAGCAGAATAAATGCTTTCACACCAGCCATCCCAATGCCAAAAGCCTGAATGTCGGCATTGCCAGGCTTTTGGCCTTGGGAATGTTGCCTTTCGGACTGGTGGACACAGATGGGTTCCGCCACGTCTTGGCCCTGGCATGCCCCCAATACCAGATTCCGAGCAGGCATTTCTTTTACTGAAAAGCCATCCCTGCCCTGGCCTGTCACATGTCAGAAAAAAATCTCCAGCGCGTTGGCTGCATTTGTGTCCACCAAAGTTCATCTCACTACAGACACATAGACTAGTAAGCATGCTTAAGGGCGTTACATCTCACTAACTGCTCACGGGGTGAGCAGGGTGGATATCTCTGGTGATGACGGTGGGTCTCGGGCTTGGTAATGTGCAAGGTAATGTGCGACAATGGGAAAAATCTAAATCTAAAGTGCTACCCGGATCTTGACTGTCTGCTGAGAAAGGCTCGAGGTCTTAGCTCACACTTCCTGCATTTGCACCCTGCTTCGGCCCAAATGGCAGCGTTGCAGCATCATCTGGGCCTCCCCGTCAACCGTCTCATTGTTGATGTGGCAACACGCAGGAATTCCACCCTCCACATGCTCCAGCGATTGTGGCAGCAGCGTAATGCCATTATGCAGTATAAAGTGGCACATGGCCTGACGAGCAATGGTGCAGAACTTGGGGTGTTGAGCCATAGAGAGTGGAGGCACGTGAAAGATCTCTGTACCATCCAGTTATGAAGATGCTACCAAAATGACAAGTCGCATCAATGCCATTGTAGCATGACTATTGTGGTGATATTTGTACTGGAACAAGTTTAAGAAACTCTGCGGGAGCAGGTCCCAGCAGTGATGGAGGAGGAGGCGGACACAGATGCGGAAACAGAGCCTTACCTGCTGGAGGATGTAGAAGGCCCAACTGTTTCCCAAATTTATAGGACTTTTTTAGGCAGTGGTTAAAGGTCCAGGGCTGGTGCAGGACGGCACTTCATCTCATAGAGTACAGCGTATGAGGCTAGCCAGGGCTGTGGTGATGCTCAGGATGAGGAAGCGGAGGAGGATGATGAGGCATGGCTGGACACCGACGATACCGATTTTCCTTCAGTGGTAAGAGGTTGGCACAGCTTTGAGGAGGAGGAGGACGAGGAGGAAGATCAGTTAAGTGCCCCTTAAGCCCTAGGCTTGGGAAATCCTGGCAGCATCTCACACATGAGTGCTTGGATGCTACAGTGCCTGCAACATGATCCACGCATCAAGACAATCAAAATGAACAGCAGTGTCTGGGTAGCCACCCTCCTTGATCCACGTTACAAATCAAAAGTCAGCTATTTCCTTCCACCCACACATATTGACAGTACAAAGCAGGAGTTTGAGACAGTGCTCATTAACAGACTCAAGACATCTGTTACGTCTTCTTCACGCTCTAATGTCACAGTGGAACAACATCAGCAACGAGTCAGCAGTAGAGTGGCAAGTAGCCATAGCAGCAGCAGCATCAGCAGCAGGCAGTGTGGCAGAAACCTAATGGGTGACATGTGGCAATCGTTATTTATCACCTAACCAACACCTGTAAGGCAGGGCAGAATTCAGACACAGACACCACCTTAAAACCATGGTCCATGACTACCTGTGGCTCAACACCGATGTGTTTGGACTTAGTCCGAACCCAATCGATTTCTGGGTGTCCAAAGTAGATGAATGGCCTGAGCTTTCTCGGCACGCCATAGAAGTTTTATCCTGCCCAGCAGCCAGAGTTATTTCGGAACACAACTTCAGCACAGCTGGTGGAGTGATAACTGACAAACGTATCCGGTTTTCCCCTGAGAATGTGGATCGTTTGGCATTTATCAAAATGAATCAAGCGTGGATCTCTGATGACTTTGTTGACCCGGTTGCCGATGTCGCCGTCTAATAAACGGTAGCACGTCTTCTTCACAATGTGAAATACACATTCCACATTGAAAAAAGAATAGTCCTATTGAAAAAAAAATCTTAATTCCAAATACTCATTTTTTCTTTCTAAAAAAAGTGTCCAAAAGGTCATTTTGGTGGTTTTGTGGTCCGGCCACTGTAAAAGACACCAATAATAAAGGTCTTATTGAAAAAAACCTTATTCCAAATACTAATTTTTTCTTTAAAATTTAAATCAGTGTTCAAAAGGTCATTTTTGCTGGTTTGGGGGTCTTGCTGCTCTAAAAGACAGTGATAGTCAATGTCCTATAAAAAAAAAAATAATCTTGTTTCAAGTACTCTCTTCTTCTTGATAATTTTCTTGAGTGTCCAGACGGTCATTGTTGCTGCTTTTGGAGTCATTCTGCTGTAAAATTCAGTGATAGTCAATGTCCTATTCCCAAAAATCTTGATTCAAATACTCATTTCTTCTTGCTAATTTTATTCTGAGAGTCCATAAAGTAATTTTTACTGGTTTTGGGGTCATGTTGTAATAGAGAAAATTCTATCTCTTATCCTAGTTGCCAATTATAGGGATTCAGGAACACTTTTGATGTGCTGTCTTGCTGTCAGTGTTCTTCCAAGACCCCCATTTACTGATATTCATCGCAAACAATATACTTCTACTCCAATTAGCCACTTGCACTATAGGCTATAAGCCACTGTTTTTGCTGGTTTTGGTTGTCACTGTTGCTGAAAAAAGGGACAGGGATAGTTAGTCAATTTCCTATTGAAAAAGGCCTTGTTTCAAAATATTCATATGATTTTTGCTAATTTTATTGTGAGTGTCCCTAGTATTTTGTGGTTGGGGTCAGGATACCTGTAAGTGGTTTTGCAAGGGGTGCCAATAGCGCAGTACTCTGTCAGGGGCTCTATTCAAAAAGTGGGCCAGTGTATGTTAAAAAATAGGAAGTTGTAATGATGGGTGGGGGGCCCTTATTTATTTCGTGATGGGGGCCATGAACCGGTTATTAGATGATGACGGCAGCCTGGCTACCCTGCGCGCCCTATAACAACGCCAGCAGCTGCACCTCAGTCCCGTTGGGCTGTTCTTGCTTGCCACCACCTACAGCATATGACAAAGTTTGGGGCACCCTATTAATCTAAATATTTTAGTCTAAATATTTGGGTGTTGCAACAGCCATTTACTTTGATATATCTAATAACTACTATTGCCCATTTTGTGTTAGTCCCATAACACCTCATTTCCATCGGAAATTATTACTGTGTCCATAGTTATTGCTAATCACATTGAAATGGCTGTTGAACCACCCACATCTTTTTTAGAACTTAAAAATGAATTAAGATTCCAGGGGTGCGCCAAACTTTTTTCATTATGACTGTATATGAAATATTCTTGGGCACTGGTTAAAAAAGGGACAGGGGACTCCTGCCAATTGCCATGTGCCGTTTTCAATACTGGCGTCTTCTTACATGTCAAAGGGACCACTGTACCTGCTATGGCTACGCAGTCCTCATCTTTTCAGTTTCTTGCTGCAGTTTTGGGGGGGCAGCCAGTGTACAAGACCCGTTTTCATACGACCCCTTTATAGAATCATTCCATAAAAACAAATTCTGTTTCTTAATCTAGTTCCCAGTAGGAAATTATAGGGATTTAAGAAAAGCCTTGTGATTTGCTGCCTTTTGGCAGTACAGTTCTTCAATAAGAGACTGTGAACAAAATCTTATAGCCTTTTTAATATTTATATTTTTGAACATGGCTGTCATTACTTGGTCGGTTCCTGTGCGTTCATTTTGAAGAGCCGCGTCACTTGTTGTCAGTGGTTAAACTCTAGTGCTGAGTAGTGTTGGGCTATTGCGTTGGCTTCGAGCTCGATCGATGCGATAGTCGGCGTATCGATAGGTTTTTCGATAGTGAGCATCGATTATGAGCAATTACCATTACGTATATGGAAGGCCAACCAACCCTTCTTATACACCCCCACACAAGGCTGGCAACACGTGCAATTCACCTCCAACAGTCAAATGGATTCCGTGCTACACTCTTAGGCAACCACATAGGTTCTAAACGCCCGACACACAAGTCACAACATTCACTATCTTTCTTGTCCCCCACGCCTGGACCTTAAACCTGCATCACCACAACTTCAAAAGTGCGAAGGCAGTATGATTTGAACCATCATCTTCCTTGAACTGGACATTGAATATCCCTTGTCCTAGACACGCCAGCATGGAGGCCCAACCCTGCTGACCCCCATTTCAAAAGTGCGCCCAAAAGGAGTCTTTTCAACCACCATTTTCGTTGAATGGGACACACTAAACTATATCTGTCCTGTACCGCCGAATGACCAATAAACTGTCTGGGGGGGGAACCAACCCGTTTAAAACGAGCGGAAAAAAAGGCGTTTTCAACCACTTTTTAGTTTCACTGGACCTTGTACTATATGTTCTGGGCCACAGATGAGCCCCACCCTTGCTGCTCCCCACAATTTACAAAACGTGCGGACACCCAGGAGGTCTTTCAAACACATTTTAGTTTCACTGGACATTGCGCTCCCTGTCTGGTCCACGCATGGCCCCAAACCTGCCTTGATCCCACACTTAAAAAGTGCCGGCACAGGAAGTCTTTAACACCATTTTCGTTTCACTGGACATTGACTATCCCTGTCTGGGGCCCCGCCTGAGCCCCAACCTTGCCTGACATCCCACATTTAAAAAGTGCTGGCAAAAGGAGTTCTTTCAACCACCATTTTTCGTTTTCACCTGGACATTGGACGATACCTGTCTGGGGCCACAGCTGAGCCCAACCTGCATGACCCCCCATTTCAACACGTGCTGGAAAAGGGGCGTCTTTCAACCACCATTTTAGTTTCAATGGACATTGTCTACCTGACTGGGCCACAGCATGACCCCGGGCCGGCGTCTAAGTGGGTATGCGGTTGAACGCCAGGCTGGCGTCAATCATCTATTAACAGCGGTTTTCCCATGCCTGATGTCGCAGAGCAACGAAAACTGTCGTGCTGACGCAGAGGCGGCAGCGGAAGGTGAGCACTCCAGCCTTCCTCAGTACACAGTAATACCTGGGTCGCGCTTTGCCCTCCGTATGGAGTGTGAACCCAATGCGTTCACTTGGAATACTGGTGGTTTTAAACGCTCTGTTTTACACCAGGGTGCCCTTTATCTTGGCATTCTTTTTTCATTTTACTCAACAGTGTGGAGGAAATGGTACTCATGTACTTTGTTCTCTGTCTGTGCTCCATACTCCCTGTCCTTGCATAACTACATTGGTCAAGTTTTCCTTGTACCTCCCTTGAACAATTCAGCTGAATTTTATTCACCGTATTTGTAACATGCACGGTTTATTTAGTATTTCATTCTAGAAAACCCTTTTTCCCCTAGGATGGAAATCACCCTGTCTTTGTTATCTCTTTTTTTCCTTGTATTTAAATGGGTTGGTCTCAATAAGGGAACGTAGCTATGTTACAGCTTTGCACAACCAGGTATTTGCCATATGTGTCCATTAACCGGTACCTACCTATTACTGATTCTGACCGCACCCACCTTGAGCCACTTTGCCCATTGAGCAAGCAACACAACTGTTGTTTAGAAAACAAAATTTAATTAGAAAAAGGACTGTCGTATAGCAGCTGTACAGCCAAATTTATGGCCCCCAACAAATTCAAAGCATTGTCGACCATTGAGCCACTTTGGTCAATTGTGAAGAAACAAATGTCTGTTACGAAACAAATATTTAGACTAGGACCTGTAGTATGCTGCATGTCACAGCACAATGCCCCCAAAAATTCAAGCATGACCCTTGCGGCCCTTTGGTCCCTTGTGCAAGACCAAATGTTGTTCGAAGGAAACACCCCCAAATTTTTTTCGAATAGGACCTGTAGTATGCTGCTGTCACAGCCACCTGCCCAAACACTTAAAGCATGACCTAGTAGCCACTTTGGTCCATTGTGCAAGCACACATGTAGTTAGAAACCACAATTTTTTTAATACTAGGCTCTGTCGTTTTGCTGCCATTTCCACCGCAGCAAGACCAAAAACAAAAATTACCCCATTACTTCTCAGCCACTGTTTCACCATTGTGAGGGAGAGCAATGCACTTAGAGCCCATTTCTAATTCCAACGGACCATAATTATAGCGTTATTCACAGCAACATGACCCCACCCTTAGCAATAGAACACTCTCAGCCACCTATTCAAATTGTGCGGGAGAACTGCCTTAGACGTCACATTTTCTGTAGCCAAAGGGACCTGGGATTCTTGCTGTATCTCACCAGCAACATGCCCTCAACACCATAGACAATGCGGAAAACTTATTAAGTATAAAGTGAATAAATGGGCTAACGGTTGTTGTCATGAAAACCTTGCTGTCTTTTACCGTCTCCTTCACAAGCAAACTCCATCAACAAGAATGTTTGGGAAAAAAAAACACAAAAAAAAAAAAAAGAGAATAAATTGCAGTAAGAAATGACATTTTAAAAACCGTTTTCAAGACGGACCATTTCTGTTTGAAACAGGCAAATGTGAAGTAGACGTCTGACTAATCGGTGACCTCGGCAAATTGGGGGCCACAACCTCATCAGAGATCATGCCTGAATATCTTGCTGAAGTCAAACGATCACCATCTGTGGAAAGCCGGATGCGGTTTGTCTGTAAGCACTCCTCAGCTGTGCTGAAGGTCCGCTAGATATGACGCTGGTGCTTGGCAGGGACAACACTCTATGGGTGGCCGAGCCAGCTCGTGCCATTCGTCCATTTTTGGATACCGAAGTCTATGGGTCCGGAACCATGCAAAAACATCGAGTGTTGAGACGCAGATAGCGTGCCCATGTCTTAAGAGATCTCTTGTGTTGGATGTGTGCCTGCATTGCATGCGTTGGTGAGGTGGATAAAAAAACGAATGCCAGCGGTCACCATTAGGCTTCTGCACCTTGCCTGCAGCTGCCCGCTCGCCATTCTTGGCACTCTAACTGCTGTACTGTCGTGATGTTTTATCCACAGTGACATTTTGGGGAACGTGAAGCAGGACGCCCAGAGTCTCAGTTGATCAATCCGCGAGGTCGCCATTTCCTGCCATTTTAATCTTCTATTTGGAGTGGGTGAACGGACAGTGCAGATTGTTGTTTTGTAACTGGGGATCAGGAGGGTGCCACCAGTAACTGTTTGATCATTTTTGATGGCTTAATGCGCGGGCTCATGTTGGCGGAAATGGAGCATCCAAGTCTCATGAGAGCGATGGAGCCTTGATTTTTCCCAAGCCTCTGGGTCGAGGATGGCACTAGCAAACTGTCTCTTCTCATCTTCCTCCTCCGCCTCCACAGTCGCGGCCAACCTTTTCCAGGCAGGGACGTTCGGTATACATCGGTTTTAGGAATACCTCTCATCTCCACCTCCGCTGCCTCGCACGCTTCAACACAGCCTGGCTTGCCTGAGATGAAGCACCTTGAGAGCTGATGCGCCACCTTGCACTAAGCTCTGGACCCCGAAACCCTGCTAATGAAGGACCGATGCAATTATGTGAAACTGTCGGGCCTTGTGGATTTTGACTGCGCGCCAAGGCTTCCGTGTCGCATCTGTGTCCTGTCTCCTCCTCCGTCGCTGGCGGGACCTGTTGTTTCAGCGTGTCCACGGAATCGTTCCCGAATAAGATCACCACACTGCTCCTGCAGGACAGGGCATTGTCGCACTGACCTTTTGGTGGGCTTCTTCAAACTGGCAAGGCTGTTGAGAGCTCTTTCAGCTGCCTCCACTCTCGGTGTTCAACACCCCGGGTCCGCTAGCCTGCTTGTCAGGCCAAGTGTCACTACGTACTGCGTTGGAATGGCATAGCGCAGCTGCCCACAATCGCTGGAGCTGTGGAGGAGGGTGGACATTCCAGCGTGTTTGCCACGTCAACAATGCGCAGAGAGACGGTTGACGCGGAGGCCCGAGCTGCCGCTGCAACGCAGCCAGGCGGATTGAACGCAGGGATGAGCGACCGCCGGCAGTGCGGCCACTCACCCTCTGAGCCTTCTTCAGCAAGGCCGTCCAGGACCGGGTAGCTCTTTAGAAATTTTGGACGCCCAGGTTCCTGGACATGTGCCAGGCAAGGGATGTTCTCAGCCTACGCTTTTAAGGGCGGCCAGCCAGATTTCGGCCTTTAACGGCCCACCACCTTCCTGGCACAAGGTTCGTGTCACCCAGCCAGCGCTACGGTCTCGTAGCTTAGAGCCGACACCGCTCCTGACTGAGTGTGGTCGGTCTCCAAGGCCGATTCATTTCATCCCGGCCTGTGTCTCTGGGCCGTGATGCACCAGGGACTTGGGGGAAGCGCCCTTGCCCCATCCTGCAGTTTAGAAGAGCGGAGCGCCGAGTGGATGCCACGTCAACCCCTGAGACACCACCCAGCTCACCCAGTGCGCTGTCTACTGAGATATAGCGGCCTTTGGCTTTGCTTACTAGTCATGTGTCGGGTGGTGAGATGGACATTTCCGGCACAAGATTGTTGCCGACCCGCGCTTGCCCATTTTAGATGACACGCTGGCTGGCCCGGGCAGGGACGGCTTTTCTGGCAAAGAATGTTTGCTGGCATAGGTATTGGGGGCCGGCGCGGGCCATCTGACGTGGCGGAACCATCTGTGGTCCCACCAGAGGAAGGCAACAATATCAGGCAAAAGCCTGGCAGCCGACATTCAGCTTTTGGCTTTGGGATGGTTTGGGTTAAAGTGTTTCTTCTGTTCCCAACACTGGATGACAGAAGGCAGGCAGCTAGACTTGGCCGCTGTACGGGTGCAGGTCGTCAAACTGGCGGCAGGAGAAGGGTTAGGATGGGTCTCTGGTGGTGTAGGTGGTATCTGGGCGGGTGGAGGACTGAAGCGGAGGAGGCTGATCCCTGTCATGACTCTGAGAGACATGGGACGGGAGGACGGCCTTGTAGGTGGCGGAGGAGGAGGGGAGGGTCGACCAGCGGGTGTGGCCAGTGGTTGGAGGCCCGGCGTCGGGTCTGCTTTTTTTGGCCCAGTGTTCCCTCCTTTCACCTCCTTGGCCTTCGTGCCTGTGACTAGACATGTTGGAGGAGGTTAACCACTTACGGTACTTGCCTCTACTTATGCGTTTACGGGCAAAGGCGGCATATGACATCGCTGGGGTGAATCAGCGCTTGCTCAACGAAGGCCCAGGCTTGAGAGGTCTGGACCTTTTTGCCGGCGATAGCGAGGCGCGGGGGTTTGCGCTTGACCGTGGCTGGCGGATCATTATCAGCGGACTTCTGCGACCGCCCTCTCCCTTTTTGTGGCGGGGGCCCGTTTTGACATCTCACCCCCCATCGTCATCTCCTGCACCACTGAAGAACAGCGCTCGCAAGCAAATTCTGCGGGAAAAAAGACCAGGATGGATCCGCAATGTCGTCATTAATCCTCATCATAACACAGGTGGACTTGTCGTCCTGCACTTTTCTGCATCCAGAAAAGTGCGGGCTACAAGCAAGGGGCCCTGCAAGGCGTTTGCCGACCGCCCAGGATTTTTGCGATTGCCCGGCTTCCTTCACCTCTCTGGTGGCGATCAGGAAACTGGGCGGCTCAGAGCGACCTAAATCATCCTTTGCTCTTTTAACATGCACTTCTGACCCCAACGCATTTTGTCATCAAAGAGGTCTAAGACAATGGATTATCCACAGTGTGTGGGTCCCGAGTTGCCATTTGGGCTGCTTCATGTTGGATGGATGTGATGCTGCAGATGACGACCTTTGTGGGCCGTGGACTGGGAGGACGAGGCGGTAAGCAGTAGGAGGCAGGTTGCAGTAACCACTGACGGACCAGATTGGCGACGATGTTCGTTACTTAGAATTCACAGGGCCTGACCCAGCGATGCCAAGCCTGAGGGTCCTGCAACTGACGATCGCTGGATGAGTGTTGTCGCCAGCATGGACAGGAAGCCCTTATTCTCGTACCTTTACTTCCCTGTGCTACCCCCTCTTTGCTCGCTTACCACCTGCATTTCGCTCATGTCCAGAAATATAAACTTTGAGAAGGTATGGTAGTTTTTGGAACAAGTCTCTTATTAAAAGACGGCACCCTCCAAGCTCTTCTCAAATCCTTACATCAAAACAAAATTGCTGGAGTTCAATTATAACTGGCACGGTGTTATCAACAAATATGGACTGGGCCAAAAGGTCAACAAAACACGTATTGTTATGTTTTCGTTTAATACTGGTATTTTATGCACCTTTCAATTCACCTTGTGGGTGATATAGCATTGCTGTTTTAAGATTTACGGGATGCTGCGGTCCAATGAACAGAGTACTGGTGTGCGGCAAAAGTTCAACAAACACGTACCTGTTATGTTTTGATATAATAAACGGTATTTTTTGCACCTTTCAATTCACCAGTGGTGAATAGAGAATTGCTGTTTTAAATTTTACGTAGATGCTGCGTCCCCTGAACAGTATGGGTGGAAAAGTCACAAAACCAGAAAACTGTTATGCTTTTGATATAATAAACTGTACTTTTTTGCACTTTCAATTCCCCTGTGGTGAATATAGAATTGCAGGTTTTTCAGATTTAGTAGATGCTGAGTCACATGAACAGTATGGGTGCGCAAACTTTCAAACAAACACGTATCTTGTTATGTTTTCGTATATACCGGTATTTTTTTGCACCTTTCAATCATCTGTGGTGTTGAATATAGAAATGCTGTGTTTTAAGATTTCCGTAGATGCTGCGTTCACAGAACAGTATGGGTGCGCAAAAGTCAAACCAAACGTAACTGTTATGTTGTTGATCTAATAAACTGTATTTTTTGCACCTTTCAATTCACCTGTGGTGAATCTAGAATTGCTGTTTTAAGAATTACGTTAGATGCTGCGTCAATGAACAGTACTGGTGCGCCAAAAGTCAAAAAACAGGTATCTGTTATGTTTTGATATAATAACGTCTTTGTTTTGCACCTTTCAAGTCACCTGTGGTGCATATTAGAATTGCTGTTTTAAGCTTTACGTAGATGCCCTGCGTCAATGACAGTCTGGGTGCGCCAAAAGTCAAAAAACAGTAATTGTTATGTTTTCGTATATTCCCCGGTACTTTTTGCACCTTTAATTTCATCTGTGGTGAATAATGAATTGCTGTTTTAAGTTTCGTAGATGCTGCGCTCAATGAACAGTACTGGGTGCGCCAAAAGTCAAAAACACACGTAATGTTATGTTTTGATTTAATAACCTGGTCTTTTTTGCACCTTCAATACCATGGTGAATATACGAATTGCTGTTATAGATTTCCGTAGCTGCTGGTCACTGAACAGTACTGGGTGCGCAACAAAGTCAAAAACCAGGAATCTGTTATGTTTTCGTATAATAAACTGTATTTTTTGCCCCTTTCAATTCACCTGTGGTGAATATAGAATTGCTGTTTTAGATTTCGTAGATGCTGGTTCAATGAACAGTACTGGCGTGCGCAAAGCTCAAAAACACGTAAACTGTTATGTTTTGAAATATAAACGGTATTTTTTGCACTTTCAATTCACTGTGGTGACTATAGAATTGTGCTTAAGCGATTTTACGTCGATGCTGCGTCACTGACACAGTATGGGTGCGCAACAGGTCAGAAAAAACCACGTAACTGTTATGTTTTGTATAATTAAACGGTATTTTTTTGCACCTTCACTTCACCTGTGGTGAATATTAGAATTGCTGTTTTAATATTTAGTAGATGCTGCGTCAATGAAACAATACTGGGTGCGCAAAATTCACAACATACAGGTATCAGTTATGTTTTCGTATAATAAACTGTTATTTTTTGCAACTTTCCAATTCACTGTGGTGAATATAGAATTGCTGTTTTAGATTTACGTTAGATGCTTGTGTCAAGAACAGTACTGGGTGCGCAACAACGTAAAAAAACAGTCAACTGTTATGTTTTGATATTAATAAATGTTATTTTGCATTTCAATTTCACCTGTGGTGACTATAGAATTGTGTTTTCAAGATTTACGTAGATGCTGCGTCAATGAACTGTATGGGTGCGCAAACAGTCAAAAAACACGTAACTGTTCTGTTTTGGATATAATAAACTGTTATTTTTTGCACCCCCTTTCAATTCACCCTGTGGTGAATATAGAATTGCTGTTTTAAGATTTAGTCGATGCTGCGTTCCCAATGGAACAGTAATGGGTGCGCCAACATTCGAACAAAAACCGTATCTGTTAGTTTTCGTATACTAAACTGCTGTTATTTTTTGGCCCCTTTCAATTCTGTGGTGAATATAGAAATTGCTGTTATAAGATTTACGTTAGATGCTGCGTCAAGGACAGTACTGTATGTGCGCAAAAATCAAAAAACACGTAACTGTTTATGTTTTGATATAATAACAACGGTATTTTTTGCACCTTTCAATTCACTGTGGTGAATATAGAATTGCTGTTTTAAGATTTAGTAGTGCTGCGTCACTGAACAGTTACAGGGGTGCGCAAAAGTCAAAAAAAAACGTAACATGTTATGTTTTTGATTACTAACCTGTATTTTTGCACCTTTTCAATTCACCTGTGGTGAATATAGAATTGCTGTTTTACGATTTACGTAGATGCTGGTCCAATGAACTCGTACTGGGTGCGCACAAAAGTCCAAAAACCGTAACTGAGATTGTTTTCGTACGATACACGGTATTTTTGGCCACAAACAACCTGTTGCTGAAGTGCTGACGACAGTGTGCTGGAATGTAATTTCAGTGCAAGGTAGAAATCGAACAGTCCCCCGGTGTAATGGGGTAAAATTGAAAACCCTATTCTGAAATGTTACTGCTAAATACACGTGGAGTTTTGCAGCCTAACAACGAGACTGCCAGTTACTGAAATGATGTTTATCCAATATATGTTACGACTGCCACAATCAGGTAAATACTTCAATAAGCACACTTGTTACTAATAACGATATTCCCTACAATATCTCACTTAAGTTTGTGTTTGAACTTTATCAATGTTCTTTCTAGATATAGCTTGTCTGTGTTCGGCCGCGGGGCGCCCCCCCCCCCCCGCTCCCTCCGCGTGACTTTACACGGTAGATGCTGCTATAAAATCACTTCTAGCTAACTACATAAAATCTTCAACTCTCTACAATAACTAAATTGGCAAGGATCAAGCTAATAGCCGAGGTTATCTCTGGGCAGAAATATAAGCTAATTTCACTGAGCTGTGTTGGCCACAGGCAGAGCGCCACGTTCCTTTCCCTATGAGACGCTGCGAGACATGAGGCTGAAACAGGCAACGCTTGTGTGTCTATGTAAACCGAAGGTCATGTTATTTTTCTGCCAATCGCACCATACACATCCCAGTCATGGACGTCGCACCACACATCCTCACCCTGCTCTATTCTATCATTGATTTGCTGGCCGCCCAAAATTACAGGACAGCAGCGCCGAAAAAAGGCGCGATCTTATCGATGATGCTCGTTTTAAACCTTTAAATTATCGAATGATCTGGAAAATTTCCGACACCATAAAACCTTGCCGATTTCAACTTTGTCGGATAAATCAAAAATCGCTCAACACTAGTGTATGAGCGATAGTGTTTACAATTGTTATCGGGTAGATTAACCCGTTATCGGCAAGTATCATGTCGATCTCCTGTACCGATAGTCGATCATCGCAGTTGGACCATTAAAGTCTATGAAGAGAGGAACAACACCTTCATTCTGGACACTCAACCAGGGGAGGAGAAGTTTGGAATTAACACCACAACAGTAACTGGATATGTGCTACCTCTTAGGCCAGACAATTAGGTATTACAAGTCACGAAAACAATTCACGGCTCAAATAATTAATTTGTTTAATGGAAACCGCAAAACATGAGGACGGTGTAGCCACGCAGTTCCAGCGGGCGGGGTTTCCCCGCAGCAACGGGGTTCCCTTTCACACAAACAAGACACCGCTAATTGAAATGGCACATGGGGAATTGCCGAGGAAAACCCCTATCACTTTAAGCACAGGGTACCAACAACTTGTCATAATGTAGCGTTGCAGGTGGCCAGCACGAACGTCCAACGGGGAATGCGGGAGGTTCAGCTGGCAGGGCCCTCGTTACAGCGGGTTGCGGCGACCGACCAGGGGCCACATGCAGCTAAAGCACATGGGGTGCCCACCCAATACTTAATCCTATTTTTAACATCTACTGGGCCCTTATTGATTCTGGCCCCTGACAGGAATACTGCCCTATTGCCATCCCTGGCATCCATTTTAAAGTAGCCTGACCCCAAAACCACCAAAAAATGCCCTTATGGACACTCAGAATACACATTTCCAATACAAAATTGACTATTTTAAAAAAATATATTTTTCCAATCTTGCTTCTGTTGCTGCTGCTGCTACGGCTACTTGCCATTCTACTGCTGGCACGTTGCTGACGTTGTACCACCGTGACATTAGAACGTAAAGGTGACGCAACAGATGTCCCCATGTTCAGAAAGATAAAAATTTAAAAGGTATAGAAGACTTTTTCACAGTCTCTTACTGAGAAACTGTACTGCAAAAACGGCAGATCACAGATATTCTTAAATCCCTCTAATTTCCTACAGCCAACTAGGATTAGAAACAGAATTGTTTCTATCGAATATCTGTAAAATGCGGTCTGGTGGAAGAACCGTAACACAAAATCAACAGTGTTCTTCCTTTAGTCCTTGAGATTTATAACTGGCCATTAGGACTAGCAATTGATAGTTTTCAACAAACTATCGTACAAGTGTGCTACCTGGGCCAACTGAGATGCACGGACTGCAATAGAACTATTTAAAAGTGATATGGATTTAATATGGTGGTCTTGACACCACTGACAACAGGCGCAATTTGCTATAAAATATGTATAACACAATTTGCGTACAAGTGAGCTCTTTGCGGCAAACAGACGCACAGATTCAATAGAACTATTTAAAAGTTATAGGGATAAGTTATGCCAGTTCTGGGAACACTGACACGCAGTGTGTGCAATAGAACTGGAAAAACAAAAGAGACAATTTCACCTCCTACCAACAACCCCCCACCGGGCGTTGACCCTATTTAAGCCCTGCCCCTTATGTAGCACCTTGCCGAATCGATAGTGCCCCGAGCCTAGAGAGGAAGCGTTCTATTGTGTCTTGTTGCCATTACTGTGTACCGTACCCTTCAGCCTCCGTCCCTCGACCACGAACCATTGCCGCCTGTCCTGACCTTCTGCCTTTCCCTGGCTATGAGCCTGCCTTACAATTCTGTACCACGCTGCACCAAGGCCGCCGCCACAAGCAAGTCACGTCAGGGGTAGCGACCTGGTAGCAATCCGCCGCAGCAAGTCCATCCCGCTTTGCGGCGGGCTCTGGCGAAAACCGGACCTACGTAGACTTCGCTCCCTGGCGTGGCTATTACCATCGCTTGTGGTGGTCCAGAGGATCCACTATCACTGACCATTAAAGTTCGATTCAACCATAGATCCCGCCAAGGTGCCTCTCCCGAGTGTAATTGATCTTACCACCATCGTGGCCCAGCAATCTAAGCAGATTCATGCAGCAAGTGCAGCAGCTTAATCCACTGTTTACGGTGATGCAGCAACTTCTGGCCACTCAGCAGCAGCAGCCAGCCACCCTGGCTCCACCCGTGGCAACAGCTCCGGGGATATCAGCCGACCCTAAACTCCGGTTGTCCATGCCGACGAAGTTTGATGGGGACCCTAAGGCTTGCAGGGGGTTCATCACCCAGTGCTCCCTCCAAAGTGGAACTCATGGCTGCTCAGTTCCCGTCCGAGAGGTCCAAGGTGGCTTTCGTGGTCAGTCATCTCTCCGGAAAAGCCTTGGCAAGGGCAACTCCACTCTGGGACCGAGGCGACCTGATCACCGCTGATCTTGCGACATTTTTGCAGGAGTTCCGCAGTGTCTTCGAGGAGCCTTCCCGCGCCTCATCTGCCGAGACCGCCTTGTTGAACCTACAGCAAGGGAACTCCTCTGTAGGAGATTACGCTGTGCAAATCCGCACACTAGCTTCGGAGTTGGCTTCGAACGATGCAGCGTCGTGAAGGGCCTTTCCAAGCCAGATTAAGCATGCCGTCTCGACCCGGTACCCTCCATCTTCGTTAAGTGAGCTCATCATTCTGGTGACCTGGATTGAAATCCGTTTCTCGAAGAGACGTGAGGAGCTCCGCCAAGAGCGCGAACCAGCCCAGACATGCCGTCTACCTCGTCTTGCGCCGGTGTTTCTTCAGTCTCCACTGTACTCTTCCCAGCCATGGCCATGGAAGAGGCCATGCAAGTGGACAGAGCCCACCTGTCTCCGCAAGAACTTAACCGACGACGTGAGGAGAACCTATGCCTCTACTGCGGCAGCCCTAATCATCTCCTCAGGGGTTGTCCGCTCCGTCCGCAACATCCGGGAAACGAGCGCACCTAGGCTTCGTGGGAGAGGCGTCCCTAGGTGTGAAAAATCCCTCTCCATGGCTCATGCTGTCAGTTCTGGTCACAACCAGTTCCGGGATCTCGTTTCAAATGGCTGACTTCCTGGATTCTGGGTCTGCCGGGAATTTATGGATGCCGCTTTGGTGGCCAAGTATCGTCTCTCGGTGGTCCACTTAGACCAACCCTTGGTCATCTCGTCCGTTAGTGGTGAACTCTTGAGTGACTCCATCCTCTTCCGGACTGAACCGGTGGTCCTACAAATTGGAGCCTTGCACAAGGAGAAGATCACATTCTTCGTACTACCCCGATCTTCCTCGGCTGTCCTCCTGGGGCTTCCGTGGCTGCAGCGTCACGCCCCCGTGCTCGACTGGAAGACGGGTGAAATTTTGCGTTGGGGTCGAGATTGCCCATCTCACTGCCTATCAGCACCTCGCCGGGTGCGCCCCATTCCTCCTCAGTCTCCTCTCAAGCCCTTACCCAGCTTGCCACCACCGTATCAAGACTTTCAGGACGTCTTCTCTGAGAAGCAGGCGGAGACTCTACCCCCATCATCCCTTACGATTGCCCTATAGACCCGCTGCCGGGACTAGTCCACCCGGGGTAGGGTCTACCCGCTCTCGGTACCCGAGACTCAGGCCATATCTGTCTTCATTAAAGAAAACTTACAAAAGGGCTTCATTCGCAAATCTACTTCTCCGGCGGGTGCCAGATTCTTCTTTGTGGAGAAGAAGGATGGTTCCTTACGACCCTGCATCGACTACCACGGTCTCAACAAGATCACTATCAAAAACCGGTATCCTTTACCACTGATTACCGAACTCTTTGATCGTCTCAGCGAGGAGCTAAAGTCTTTTCCAAGTTGGGGGATGGACTTGCTGCGGCGGGCTCTGGTGAAAACGGGACCTCCGCTCCCTGGCGTGGATATTACCATTGCTTGTGGTGGTCCAGAGGATCCACTACCACTGACCGTTACAGATGTAATGGTGCTATATAAGTTTTTTTCGAATTTTATATGGAGGGGCAAGTGCAGAAATTTCTCAAGTACTACCAAGATCTTGACTGTCTCCTGAGGAAGGCTCGAGGTCTTAGCGTTGACCTGCCTGTCAGCGTTGCAGCATCATCTGGACAGTTTGCATTTCTTTGTAAAAATTTTATTCTGAGTGTCCATAAGGGCATTTTTGGTGGCTTGGGGTCATGCTTCTATGAAAGACAGCAATAAACATTGTCCTATTCAAAAAAATCTTGTTTCAAATATTCATTTCTTCTTGAACATTTTATTGCGTGTCCAAAAGGTCATTTTTGCAGGTTTTGGGGTCATGCTGCTGTAAAAGACAGCGATAGTCAATGTCCTATTTAAAAAAAAATATGGTTTCAAATATCCACTTCTTCTTGCTAATTTTATTGAGTGTCTGAAAGATAATTTTTGCTGGTTTTTGGGTCATGCCGCTGTAAAAGACAGCACTAGTCAAGGTCCTATACAAAAAAATCTTGTTTGAAGAACCCTTTTCTTCTTGATAATTTTATAAAGTGACCAAAAGGACATTTTTGCTGGTTTTGGGGTCAGGCCACTGTAAAATACACCAATAGTAAAGGTCGTATTGAAAAAATCTTATTCCAAATATTCATTCAAATTTTGTCCTGAGAGTTCAAAAGCTTATTTTTGCTGGTTTTGGGGTCAGGTTATTGTAAAAGGGGTGCCAGGGGTCCCGATAGGGCAGTACTCCTGTCAGGGGCCCTAATCATAGGAACTAGTAATGGGTGGGGGCCCTATTTGATTTAGCTGCATGGGGCCCTGAAACGGTTAATAGATGATTGCCAACAGCCCAGGCTACCACTGCACCCCATATAACTACGGCTCTGCCAGCTGAACCTTCATGTTCCCTGTTGGGATATTCTTGCTTCAACCACATATGTGACATGTTCTTGGGCCCTGGTGCAAACAGTGATAAGGGGCTCCTACCAGTTACCATGTGTCATTTCCGATACCGGTGTCTTCTTATGTGTCAAGGGGACCCTATAGCAGCTGCTACCATTGTACCTGCTATAGCTACACTGTTCTCATCTTTTCAGTTAGCCATTAAAAGGAATGAATTATTTTAGCCTGTGAATTTTTATATGTGACTCTTAGAGCCAAATTGTCTTCACTAAGTTGTTCCACGTATCCAGTTTACTTTTATGGATGGTAATTACTGCTTCTCCTCACCTGTTTCGGTATAAAAATTAACCTGATCATCTTCTCCCATTGACTTTAATGGGAATCGGCGATGAATCGAGCTCGAGTTAAAAAATCGACATGATTTTCTTCAAAGGAGTGCCGTGGATTATCTATATAGACAGTCAGCATTAATATGTCGGCCTGAAAACTCAAAGCTCGCTCTGAAATTTTTGCTTCCAATAGCGTTAGAAAGACTTGACTTTAATCATGGGCATCACTTTAATCGTGGTGCCCAGGATAAAAAGGCTGTTTCCCTAATCTCTGACTGGCCAACCAGGGAACTGATAAAATCCTAGTGGACCCAAACTGCAGCACTGGGCTCACCACTACTTTTAAACTGTATGCGCGTTTACAGGATGTGTATACAGATGCCTTCAGCTCCCTGCCCTACTCCCTGTCCTCCAACTTCAGGAAGCTTCATTCTGTCCTAGAGAGAGGCCAAAGGACCCAGGTGAACTTCAGGGGAATGGGGACACTTGAGGTTTACTTTTTCTTCCAATTACTGCAAAGAGAGAATTGAAGGCCTCTATACCTACCTGCCTAATAGGGGCCAATATACCGACATAGCTTAACCATGAATGGTGTACTATGTATCGAGCTTATAACAGTGCCCATTATTTTTACAGGACCCTACCAATGAGAATATTGATTGGATATAAATATAGATTTTTCTACTGACTTTGAAAATTTGATGTTAAAAAGACTAGCATGGAAAAATAAAGCAGGTAGAAGACTCGCAGCCAAAACATTTCATCAATCTGTCTGATATCTTTTCATACAATAACAACAATGACAGAGAATTCCTCTAAAATTTGAACAAATACCTCACCTGCTTCCTTCTATCTTTGCATGAAGTTTTATGGCATGTGTCCAATCAAATGCTCCAGTCCGCATGTCCAGCCATCTTTTCAGCTCCATAATGCATCTGTCACTGACCTTCAGCACTATAATGTGTTTGAAAAACTTACAGGCTGCGTAGAGATGATGGACCATGGAACCCAGGCTGAGGTCAATCAGGATATTGCCTTTAATATGACCTACAGAAGCAGTTTCCAAAAAATGAAAACAATGAACATGTTAAACACATATAGATGTTGTAGATTTGTAGACTATGGGCAACATGTATGAACGGGGCTGCGTCTGATATCAGGCATCTTTTCAGACCGATATCAGGCGCAGCCCCGTCAATTCATTTTCAAATCTCCCTGTGGCACTTTGTAATGCGCCCGATCTTGGGGGGCGTGCGGGAGACGGGGTGCGCTAGAACCGTGGCCTCGTCTGTGTGTTAGGTACATTACGAAGCAGGCACATTAGCAATGCGCCAAAAATGTATAAAGGCTATAGATAAGCTGGAAATAAAAGAAAAGTCATCAGAATAGCATGTCAGTGAATAGAAACTATGGAACTGATCTTGCTTGGTGGACCACAGGTCCCAGCAATACCTGTGCTGTGCTGGGTCTTGCTATATGCAGAATAAAGGGTGAGAGCAGCAAAAATAAATTTCAAACTTAATGTAGTAAAAATTAAAAATTGTAAAATCTAAACAACAACATCAGTGGGTTACTTAATGTAAACCTAGTTTTAGATTATATTAAATTTAAATGCATTTTATAGGAGATAATTTTATATTTTTGGGATATTATATATTTTTACATTAATTTTATATGATAATTTTGTTTATTAAATGTTTTGCCCTTACAGCAAACCTAGCTCCACTTTGACTCCTCAGGCTCAGGCAGACCACATTGAAATAGGTCGGCGCGAGTTTTTCCGACCTGCAATCATAAATGTGTCTAATATTCCAAGTGTGGTGCGACGCCCCCAAAACACCCCACAATGCCTCCTTATGTTAGGTGCATTAGAAAGTGTCAGGTCTTATGAACAATGCGGCTAACACATTCATTAGGTGCATTAGACATCATAGACTGCTCACCTAGTGTAATGCTAATAGGTTATTTGGCCATCAAGAATCCATATTGTTTGGATCCCTTTAAGACAGCTTGGTTTAACTCATATAATAAAGTAATTTTCCTAGCACTTGCAAGAGTCAGTGAAAACAGTATTTGTTTATGCTTTCTTATCACATAGTTGTTTGGTGAGAAGAGCGTTCGTACCAGAACTTTTCACCACCTGGCTTTCTTATCACATAGTTTCTGTATCGATGTTTAGTGGGAAAAGTTTTCGGTACAAGGAGTTTTTGACATGTTTCTCATCCAATGATGGCTTTGTCCGGTGTAAGGTGACCTCTCGAGAACTGGCCATTCAAGAGAGAGATGTTATATTGGACAAATGTAACCTATCAGAGTTTGTGTAACATTTGGTTACACAGGCACTTGTTTTCAAATGAGATATAAGCCGGAGCACACAGTTGTGAGATCAAAGCCATATTGGATCGGGGACGCCCGTGTAGATCCCAGGTGATCTTTCTGCTCTCACCGCTGTGGCTTCTTGCAGATGGAGATAATTCAGTCTTGAAACCCTGGTGAAGTGCGCAGTGTGAGTATGTTAACCCTTGTACTGTACTGAGTATATAGACCTGCTATAGTGATGCTAACTGGTTCTTGGGGCAGGAGATAAATTCAGGTGCTTTACAGCGTGCAGTGTAAATAATGCAGTATTGTATTAGCTCATGGACCTGCCATAAGGTACTGGAGCATTCTGTGGTGGGAGACAGGTTGCAGTGTTTTATTGTATTGTACTCACTAGTGACAAGTGTAAGTGCTTTGCCTTATCGCATTCATCCGGTGGACCCACCATAGTCAGGTCCAGAATCCCTGGGGCAGGAGATGGGTGTTTGTGCTTTACCTTTGTTACTTATATGATGTAAATGTGTACTTAGCCTTTGTTACTTATATTATGCAAAAGTATACACAATGTCACACTATCTTCCTTTAGTCTTATGTAATCACTTAGTTCTTCATATAATAAAGTTTATAAAGCCTTTGGTGTTGCCTTCTTTAAAGCCGTACAGAACCCCTTGAGATAGATGGCAAAACACCTAGGCGCATTTTATGCCAGAAAAGGGTGAAAAACCCAATCATACATGTCTCCCTACGTGTCAAGAAGTGGAAAAGAAAAAAATAGCAAATGGAGAGCAAAAGAGAAAAAATATAAACAACTATAAAATATATAAATCTACCTATATATAATGAAGTCCCCAAAATACAAATACAAAATAATAAAAAGCAATAGTGCAATAAGGGTGAAAAACCCCATCATACATGTCTCCCTAAATGTTACCGGAGAAACATAAATCAATTTTGATTACCCTGATTCTGCAGTTTTTAAAAATTATCCCATATGTGACACTACTTACTTGACTCAACCACAGGTATGGGCAGGATTATAAACAGACATTGTTTGAACTCTTGTTGTTATGACAATCATCGGCATCATGTAATTGTGTCATAGGAGTGCCAATAGAGGACAGAGGGAGCCCCTTCCCTCTGTCAAACTCCTTAGCTACCGTGTTTACTACCGACTATGGCAGCTAAGGGGATAAAACAGCCAGAATAGGGGGAAAAAAAGGATCTTGAAATAAATTCATGTTTAAATGGTTTATTACATGCATGTACATCAGTTTGATTTTTTAAAGGAACTACGCCTGTCATGAAAATGCGTTAAGGGTTTAAGTGGTTCTAAATATGGAAATTCCCTATGGCTAAAAGTGTAAGGGACAAAAAACCGACACAAAGGGAAACTGCCACAAACATTCAATTTCCTACGCGCCCCAAAGGGTTGAAAGTAGTTTTAGTTGTGCCCCCCCTGTTGGGGGTGTGCGGGCAAAAAGAGTGAGTTTTTGCTGGGCTGGCCCCCACAAGTGAATGTGGGTACGGAATCGGGTCCTAAAAAGAGTTATTTGATGGATAACTTATGAATTTTCGAAAATTAGTAAATTGAAATTGTGGACCCCTGGGGGGAAAATACTTTACTTTCTTCCCTTTTGGGACCAAGCCTTCTTCTAGGCCTGTTCCTGGGGCTTTAGTTTTCTAAAAAAGTTAAAAATCCAAACAATTCCCCTTCCACCAGAAAAAAAGGCACAAATATGGGGACTCAGGTAACGCCTTCCTATGCAAATCTTTTTATGGGGATACTTGAATCATTTAAGGGTTCTTTGTTTTAATCCTTTTTTATCGCGTATTGTATATTTTAATCGTCACATTGATGATCTCATTTTTTATTTTGCGAGGTACGAAGGAGTCAGGAAATTATTTTGTGGAATTTTTTAAAAGGTGGGGGTTATTTCTACAGTTTTTTAGCTCCAAAGATTTATATTGACTTATGTCTTTTTGTGGAGAAATCTTCGATCAATTCTAAAATGAGCTTTGTCGTTGGTACAAAGGAAAGGCCCTTAGATAGGGGATAAATTAATAACTTGGTTGAGGTCATTATATCTTATTTCATCATTTTCTGAGGTCTGTCTCTCAGTGTCTAAGTGGTTTTGGGCCTTCTAAAAAAAATTTTCCTGAAACCCCTTTCGTGACCTGGTTTTTATTAATTTTCAAACAATTTTTACCAACAAAATTGAAACCATCAAATTTTTTTTTATTAATTGTTTTCAATTTTAGACTGGTTCTTTTTTATCCTGAATTTCGCAAAGTGGAGAAAACCATTAAAGTGAAATAAGAGTTGGGACAAATCAAGTTTGGGTTTTTTAGTAGGGGACCAAGGGAAAGAATGGGGAAATGCAAATTTGTCATTTAAATGATTTAAAAATTTTCATGGTAGAATTCAGCTGTTGGGTGAAAAAAATGATAAAGTAGTTTAAAAAATAGGGATTTTTTTTTTATAAAGGGTTGGATAATTTTAGCCGAGCAAAATGGCAGATGGGGTTTAACATGGATAAACACAAGGTTATGCACATAGAAAGAGAAAATGTATTCCAGGGAAAGCTTCTTAAAAGATTAAACACGGTTAAAACCAATATAGTGGGTTTAAAATGGGGATTTTTTGGTAGATTTTTCACAAATTTAAAAAACAATCCGCAATTTTCAAGGGTATGATAAACCCAAATTTTACCTTAAAAAAAAAAGACCATGAATTGTCCTTTCCAATCTTGAACATCCAAAAACAAGTTTGCCCATTTTATAATTAAATAAACTAAAAAAATTGGACTATGTATTGGACTACACGGGTATGTGTACAAAACATGCATATAACAACTAAAGTATACAAACACTACAAAAAAGAAACAAAACAGCAAGAATAACAGAGAAAATATGATATTGAATGATATACAAACAATGGAAAAGAAGTAACAGGATCTAAGACTATAACCTATGAAATAATAATAAGTATGTGTCAGGAAGTGTAATGGAAAAAACAGCAAATGGAAAGCCAAAGAGAAAAAATATATAAACAAATATGAAAATATTTAAAAATTTCCTATATGTAAATGAAGTCCCCAAAATACAAATGTGTATATAGAAAATAATAATAAGCAATAGTGCAAAAAAGACAATCTTACCACATCTGACATGCAAATCCCAAAGTATGTTTTACCCACCCTTATTCCAGGGAATACAACAAAATCCCTCAGATGAAGTGTGTGCAAAACGTACACTGGGGCATAAAGGTCCAATGTGATAGGATTGCCTGATTTGCACTATTGCTACTTATTGTTTATTTAAACCCCAATTGTATGGGGGCTTTTGTATTACCTTACAGTAAATTATATATATATATATATAATATATATAATATATATATAATTTTATATATATATATATATATATATATATATATTTAATATATTTATATATTATATATATATATACTGTATATAGGTAATATACTAGGATCTTTCACACCTCATTTACTGTTTATTTCCCTTTCCACTACCTGAAACTTTTTCATTCCATGGTTATAGTATTAGTGCCTTTTACTTCTTTTTTTCATTGTGTTTGTACTATCCAATGCAATTAAATCTCTATAATTCTTAGTGTTATGTTTTGTGGAGTATGTATACTTTAGGTGTTATATTTTATCACTAGTAATTTACAATTGTTTAAAATCCATTTATGTTAAGAAAAATAAAATGAGAAAAAAATTTTCTTTTTCTCCCCTCAAGGATAACAGGATGATGTGTGGGTAATGGGACACATTTACAGATGCTCTCTAAAAGCTGGACAGAATAACCTTTGACAGGCAGTCTAAAAAGGTATCAGATTTATCACAGTGGCTCATACTATTTCATAAATTTGGCTCATCTTTAGAGTTGTCAAGGTTTTAAAGACCATCTATTAGCCTTCTTTCTACTCCTCAAAATTGGTGCAGTTTTTGATTCAATATCTCGCATCATGCCCACATCATGTCCCAATGTCATAGAGTTTACAAAAAGTGTCTAAAGCCCATAATAAATGTATTGGCCTCATGCTGCACCACAGATGCAACATTTTTTTAGCAATTTTCTGGTGCAACCACAATAGTAAATTTAAGCTAATGTCACTTTTATACTAAGGCACTGTTGACATTGTATGGACAAAATTGTTCTATAACACAAGTAGAAAGAAAAAATAAAACCAACCAAACATAGCATAATAAAGATACTCTACATCCCCTTGTGAATGTTGTTGTCAGATTTTCAAGGGGAAAAAATTTTCAAGGCATCCTTTTTAAAAAGGCCCATTCCTTTTTTATCGGGAAAAGTAATGTCCAACAATTTTCTGGAACCCAAAACCCATTTTACATAAAATAGAGTTTGTGTTCCCCGGCAATCCATGGTTAATCTTATTCACAGAGGGGGGAAAACTGTCTACATCGGAGCTCAAAAAGCTTTATTTTTTAATTACAACAAACCCAGTCTACAAAGTTGCAAATAAAAATTTTAAAAACAACATCTGATGTTTTTGCCCAAAGGGGCCCATGGCATAATGTGGGAAAAAAAAACATAATCTTAAAATTAAAAGTCTGTTTTTGATGAAGCGACAAAAAAAAAAATTCCTAGAAATTGTCTTTTTCCCTTTTTCTGCTTTTGTTTATAAGTTTTTACCAGAAAACAGGGACTGCAAAAAAATATTTAAACCCCTTCCTCCCAAACTTTTGGCCTTAAATTTTTTTCCCCCCTTTATTTTTTAAGGATTCCAAAATTTTTTTAAATTTTTTTCCTTGTAATGGGAAAAATGAGGGTTTTTTAATGTTTGTGGGTAAGATGTACTTTTTAAGGGTTTTCCCAAATGATTGGTATAAACGGGAAATCAAAAAAAAAAAAAAAAATTGTAAGCAGGTTTGAAATGGTGAAAAAAAATTTTAATTGGCCCCCGGGGGGAGTCTGTTTTTATTTGTTCTCTCTTTGTTATAATTGAGTAAAAAAATTTATTCTGCAGGTTGGCATGTTTTTGGGTTGTTTCCAGACTTTTGTGGGAAATTTTAGTATTTTTAAAAAAAAAATTTTAAAAACCCTTCTTTTTTTTAAATTTTTAAACTCTCCCGCATCTTTTTTTCAGCAACCAAAAAAACTTTTTTGGTTTTTTTTTTTCCCCCCCCCCCTTTATGGACCTGGTTAGGCACATTTTTTGGGGACTGAGGCAAGTTTTTTATTGGAAATCTTTTGGGATAAGGTGATTTTTTGATCCCTTTTCATTAAAATTTTTTTTGGGGATGTAAAAATGGCCAGGAAAACCACAAAATTTGGGTTGGGTTTTGAATTTTTTTTTTTCTGGGGGTTCAGAATTGGGAAAAAAATTTAATGTTGGGACATTAAAAAAACCAAGATTTTTTTAAAGGGGGGGCTCCCGCACCCGCCAGCTTGCCCCCTGGGCTCCCTGCCATAGCAACTCACCTCTCCTTCTTCCATGCGCCATCTTTGCTGGCTGGTGTACATGTCCACATTCCCTAGGCCAACGTGCGCACCGACTCTGTCACATTTAAAGGGCCAGCGCATAGTTAACTGGTAACTGCCACCCCCAATTTGGGTTCCTATATTCCCCCAACCCTTTCCCCCAGTCCTCCCTTTTGGATCCATATTTGTTATTTGAAACTTATGGGAGGAAAGTAGTCCTTGATTTTTTTTTTAACCAAAAAATTTAGAAGGGGAATAAAAACCTTTTGGGCCCCCTTCAAATCCATCGGGGGTTTTTGTTAAAATTTTTGAAAGAGGCCCGGGACATCGGGGGTTTCCTGTGTTCCATTTCCCCCTAGTACCGCCCCTAAACCCAACAAACCCTTTGTCCCCTTTCCCTAAAATTTCCCTCCCTTTTCCCCCAAACCACAAAGCCTTGCCCTGTCAATTTTGTACCAGGGGTCCCCTTTCCCCCAAAGGGCCGTTAACTAGAGAAGTTGGGCCCCGTAGCAAATTTTGGATGGGGTTTAAAAGGGAGGGGGTTTTTAGGGTCCCCATACAGACACACCCGGGGGCTTAGGGGGAGGTTTTTAGGGGCCCCATTTAGGCAAAGGGGGGGGGCTTAGGCAGGTTATAGGGGCCCCAAAATAGGCAGGGGATTTGGGGTTAGGGCAGGTTATAGGGGTCCCCCCCTACAGGCAGGGAAAAGGGGGCTTTGGGAAGGGGTTAATTTTGGGGCCCCTATAGGCAGGAGGGGGGTTTTGGGCCCGGTTATTGGGGGCCCCTAAAGGCCCGGCGGGGGTTGGGGGTTTTTCGGGGCCCCATACAGGGGAGGGGAGGGGGGCCCTTTGGGCGGTTTTTAGGGGCCCCATACAACCGGGGGCTTGGGAAGGTTTTGGGGCCCCATATAGGGAGGCAGGGGGGCTTTTAATGTTTTTAAAAAATAAAAAAAAACATTAATTTTACCTGCCCCAACGGGGGTTCTCTCGCAGTCAGTTTCCCCGGGGGTCTGTGCTCCGGCGCTGGTGGCCCCGATGTTTGATGTCATGCGCTGCCCACGGGGCAGGCTGTGGGTTTGGAAACCTTTCTTGGCTTAAGGCCTAGAGGGAGATTGAAAAGCGGAGCGGGGGCGGGGTTCCCCTCTGCTAACACCGGACCGTCCTGCGTTGAATGCTCGGGCAAATTATGTTCATGCGGGCGGGGGGAGGAGCAGAAAAACTGGGGTAACAGACGTAGCTGCCCCGGCCCCCTGGCAGCTGCTTCGGGCTGCTAACCCCCGGGAGTTATTTCCCCCGCCTTGGGGCCCCTTTTGCAGGGGGTCATTGCCAAAGCAAGGAACTGTCCCTAATTACAATTGGGGGTTGGTGAAAAACCCGCAGATCCTTTAAAAATTTCCTCCCTTTTGCCATCACCTTTTTGGAGTTTCAATGCATCCACTTCCTTTGGCCGCTACACTTGAATAAATTCCCCCCTTTGGTGCCCCCCATCGAAACTCTGAGATGGGCACCACGCTTGTTGCTCAAATTTCGCAGAACGCCCCAAAATTTTGGGAGCAGGTCAATTAATTGGGCCACCATAATGCACCAGCAACTTGTTGCCCCCGTGATAAAAAAACACCACAAAACGCTGTCTAGCCCGTTTTCGTTGGGGTCTGTCGGTTTCCCCAAATTATGCCCCACTTAAAAACAATGGGGAACCCAAAGCTTTTTGGGGGCTTTTAGATTAGCATCATTCATGTTCATTTATTGCTGAAAACCAAAAGCTTGGCCTGCATCAAGGGGGGTTCTTGCTGGTGGTACGCCATTACAATAAAAAGACTTGGCCTCGGAATTTTTGGAAAATACGCTCCCAAAAAGCCCCCCACTCAAGAAAGGCTTCTCCCGCAAAAAAAAAAAGGGCATGCTTTTTACTTTTGGGTCTTATTTTTCCCTGAATGACCTTTTCCACTTAGCCACTGATATTTTTGTTCCGCCCTTTACTGAGAGGGAAAAAGGGGCCCCTCATGAAAAGTGAATGGCAGATTCCCCAAGTTTCCCAGTCTTGCTCCGGTGTTCTAAAAGGGCCCCCACTGCCCCCTCTGCTGGGGTTCTGCCAAAGGCCAATGCAATTTGGGCGAACCCCCGTGACCCAGGGAAGGGGAAGGGTTTTGTAAGGAGAATCTGGCTCTCAAGTGCCCGCAACATCCACAATGTGCGGGGTTTGGGGATTAAAATATCACGGTGGTCCCCTAGACAAACCCCTGGCCATCTCACCAAAGGTGGTAAACTTCCCAAGTGACTTTTATTCTGAAATTTCACTTTTAAACCCGTGTTTTTTTCACCTGGCGGATTCCCCAAGGAAGATTGAGTTTACATATTACCGGTTTTCCTCAACAATTCTTCTGGGGGGCTCCCGCGGGCTACAACGCCATGCCCTTGCTTAACTGAAGACGGGGAAAAAAACAACCCTTGGGGGCCAGGGTTTCCTGTCTTCCTGCATAGTGACCTTGCCTGGGGCACCTTTCAATATTTCTCCCTTTTAAGCCCACAAGCCCCTGCTGGGTCTGCCCGCTCAGGATTTTGGGTTTATGTCTTTTTTTGGGGGAAGCAGGCTGAGACCCCCTTTTGCTTTTTATTGGCCAATTATTGTTGTTTTTTGACCCTTTAGCCTTTAGGGCAAAGTCTATCCGCTGTCTGTCCCAGAGACTAAGGCCATGTCTGTCTGTGTATGAGAGAACCTCCAGAAGGGATTTATCCACAGGTCGTCTCCTCCTACTGGTGCAGGGGTTCTTCCCTTTGGGTTTAGAGTAAAGGCTGGTTTAAATTCGTCCTTGAATGAATAATGTTTGGGTCAAAAAAAAAAAGACAGTATCCCTTGTCCTTTAACAAAAACTTTGTCTCGGGGGTTTCCAGGGAAATTTTTAAAAATCTGGCTTGCCGGGGGGGTTATAGTTTTTTTTTTGGGTTTCCGAGGGGGGTGATGGTGGAAGAAGCCATCAAACGCAAGGCGGCATTTTGAGTACTTGGGGAATTTCCCTGCGTCTGGGCCATGTCTGGCGGTCTTCCAAGAATTTTTTAATTATATTTTCAAAATGTTTTTTTTGTGTTTGAATCTATTTGGATGCTTTTGGGTTTCTCGTCCCCCCCCAGAGTCCCATTGGGACTTTTGTGCACCGGTACTGAGGTGTTTATGAAAAAAATTGTTTCTTTTCCAAATTTTTTGGGAAATGCCTCTTTTCCCTCAGACAGTCTTTACTTTTCACGGGATATTTATCTTGGCAAAATGTTGCAAATGGATCCCCCTTTAAAATTTTTTGCCATCTGCGTGGGCCTAAAAACCCTTTGGTTCCGTCCCACAAAGCGTTTCCTGTGTTCTTCCAATTTCTAATTTCCTGACCTTCACAAACTATTGACTCTGCACCCTTTTTGTCTGCACTTACTACGGTGAAACCCTTTTTTCTTGGGGTTGATGCCTCTTCTGTGGGAAAGGGGGAGCCCCCTTCCATTTTAGAAAGGTTTTTTAAAATGTTTTATTATTTTAAAAAAACGACCGCGCTTTGTTCACTGTATAAAGTACCAACTTGATTCACACCAAGCAGTCCCCAAATAATCGAACTCCAAAGTTTGAAACCCCAATGCAATTAATGTAAAACACACCTAAAACAGTGCAAACGTTTCCCCAGAGATTCTGACTTGATCATTCTTCCTACTGATCTTCCATTTCATAGACTTCTTCAGCATATTGTATCGGATAGAGGGGCCCAGTTTGCCATGCGCAGAAATTTCTTACAACTCCCTGGATTTTAGATGACGCTGACACATCCCCATTTTTCATTGTCTTCAGGAAGTACCCCCCCCTCCCACCTCTCCCTCTGCCCTTATCTTATGATGTGTCTGGTGTGGACGATCTGGACCGAGATCTATCATCCATTTGGAATGAGATCCGCCAGTCTCTGCAACAGGCATCGGCCTAGATAAAGGTCCAAGCAGGTGAAAGGAGAAGATCTACCCCATTCTTCACTCCTGGAGACAAAGATTGGCTGTAGGCTAAACACACCCACCTGAAGATCCCCAGTTACAAGTCTGGTCCTCGGTACCTGAATCCATTTGAGGTACTAAGACGTCTTAACCCAGTTGCCTACAAACTCTGGCTCCCTCCCACGATGTGCATCCTGAACACCTTCCACATCTCCCTGCTAAAACCAGTTGTCCTTAATTGGTTCTCTTTGAAGGATATCCCTTTTTCTATTATAGCTGATTCCACCTGTCGGGCCACGGGCGCTCCCACAGCTCTGCTCTCTACCATAGCTATTCATCTCTCCTTGCTCCCTGCGCTGTGTCTGCTGGCTGGAGTGCCCTAGGGTGTGAGAGCACTGGCTCTATAATATTTAAAGGGCCGGTGTGCTGGTAATTGGTAAATGCCGACCACCCAATCCTCCCTTCACCATCCATAGTGTCTTTGAGCCTATGTGGGAAAATGTTCCCTGTTTGTCTAGTTGTACCTGTGTACCAGTTCCTCCAGCTACCGTCCCTCAACCAAGAAACTTTGCCACCTGTCCTTCCTACCTATCCCCAACAAATAGTCTGCCTATCCATTTTGTATAACGTACATCTCCGCCGCCACTGCGGGGGTCACCTACCAAGGCAAGACCATCCTGCCTTGAGGTGGGCTGTGGTAAAAACAAGTAGCCAATTAAACTACGCTCCTTGGTGCGACTTGTACCATTGCATGCGGTGGTCCACTTTTTTATCTGAAAAATGGCAAAAGTGGGGGGGGATTTGAACTTTTATTATTTTTATTATTTTTTATGTTTTCAAACTTTTTTTTAGTTATCCAAGCAGTGAACTCAGCATGTGAGCCTGCCTCAGAGCTCGCTGCAGCCATGATGATATGTTCATCCATCATATGTCAATAAGAGGTTAAAGCTATGTTGGCCTGGTTACCATCAGGAATGTTTTGAGCCGAGAGATAGGAGAGCATGTGTTCTTCATTTCATTTCCACCGTTTAGAACTTTCTAAAATCTACCACACTCTAATGATCAGGCATAGTAGTTATGAAGCATATAATTGTTGCAAAGTCCTCTCTATCTCCACTCTGCATTCATTTTGTCAATATTGACCAGGGGTCAGTATTGGCATGTAGACTAGTGAACCATATCTGTAAGTGAACCAGATATGAAAGTGATTATCTGAAATAAGACCGAAATTAGACCGGAAGTGGGCCGAAGGGGGCTAGGAGGAACGCCTTTTCTTGTGAGTACTGTATCTAGTCTTTTTAAATAACTAAAAAAAATACAAAAACAATACACATTCTTCACCATGCTTACTATTGCTGTCTATCTTGCAGCCATCTATCTCCTGGCTTACCACCCAGTTATGCCCCCTGAGAATCTTATCCACATCAGCGCCTCTCTCCTTCCCTCACCCATGTGTCCATTACACACACTCCTTTCCCTTTTCAAATACCACATACCACTTGCTCACATATTACCGAACAAACGCCGTTCATATTCATCACTGAACCATCTGCTGTATCTTTTCTTTCTCCTGCTTCTCGCTGCAGGTGACATCTCTCTGAACCCCGGTCCCCCCTCCTTTACTGCTCATCCTACCTCTTCCTCCCATAGAAACCCCACTAACCTACTCGCGATTCGCTGTATGTCTTTTTCTGCCACTTTTAAATGTGCTCTGTGGAACGCCCGATCTGTCGGTAACAAACTCAATGCTGTTCATGACCTGTTCCTCTCTAACTCCCTCAATCTCCTAGCTCTCACTGAAACATGGCTCCAGCAATCTGACACCGCTTCCCTTTCTGCCCCCACCTATGGTGACCTACACTTCACCCACACCCCAAGACCTGAAAGCAGGCCAGGTGGAGGAGTTGGCATACTTCTTTCTCCACACTGCACTTACCAGGTCATTCCTCCCGCACCCTCTCTCACTTTCCCCTCCTTTGAGGTCTACACCCTCAGACTCTTTCAGCCATTCTCCCTCAGAGTTGCGGTTGTGTACAGACCCCTCGGCTCACCTCGCCAATTTCTGGATCATTTTGCTTTTTGGCTTCCTCATTTCCTCTCTACTGAAATACCCACACTCATCATGGGTGATTTTAACATCCACATTGATGACCCCATGTCTCCCTCTGCCTCTCAGTTCCTTTCACTAACCTCTTCCCTCGGCCTATCTCAGTTTACAGACTCTCCCACCCACAAGGATGGGAACTCTCTTGACTGGTTTTCGGAAACCCATTCCAATCTCTAACTTTAAAAATTCGCCTTATATCTCTTGATCACAACCTTATTTCCCTTCCCATTATTAATTCTCACCCAACTCTGGGGAAAACCCCGCCCCTCACCCCTTCGAAATATCTGCCCCATTAAAAACCCAGGAAATCACAGGAACCATACAGTCCCCTGCCCCCAATTCCTCACTTTCCGCCCCGACCCGGCGTCCCCAAAAATTAAGGAAACTCTTCAACCCCCCTGGAAATTTGGCACATCACACACCGCACCACAGAGTCAGACGGGCAGCCTTGGCATCGCCTAGGCTCGCTTTCTGCACCCGGTTGCGCCGGGGGGTGCATGTTGTGGGGAAAAGTAAAAGTACCTGCAGATTTTTCTCCACTACAAATTAATGCTAGGACTTGTGGTAGCGATTGCTTGGATCGAGATCGATCGATAGTGATAGTCGGGGCTATCGATAGGTTTTTCGATAGTGAGCGCGATTATGAGCAAAATGCCATTAAAGTCTATGGGGGAGCAACAACCCCTTATTATTACCCCCAAACAAGGTGGAGAAGCTGAAATTAACATCAAAAAAAGGTCAAATGGATAGTGCTACATTTTGGGGCAACACACTTGGTTTTAAAAGTCACAAAAAAAAAAGTCACAGACCTTCCTACCCCCTGTCTTGAAACCCAACCCTTTGCCCCTTAAACCTGCATCACCAAAAAATTAAAAAGTCCCCGAAGGCAGTATGATTTGAACCATATGTTATTGAACTGGACATTGAATATCCCTGTCCGGGAAGCGCATGACCCCCCAAACCCTGCATGACCCCCAGATTTAAAAGTGCCGCAAAAAGGAGTCTTTAAACCCACCTTTTGTTTCACTGGACATTGACTTACCTGCCCCTGGACCCGTATGCCCTTTAAAAACCTGTCTGACCCCAGATTAAAAAGTCCCGGGAAAAGGAGTCTGTTTGTCTGTATCTGTTATGTTTTCGTATAATAAGGGTATTTTTTGACCTTTAAATTCACCTTTTGGTGAAATATAGAATTGCTTTTTTAAGATTTAGTGATGCTGCGTAAAGAACCAAGCTGGTGGAAAAAGCAAAAAACACGTAACTTTTTATTTTTGTAAAAAAACGGTATTTTTTGACCTTTCAATTCACCTGTGGTGAAAATGAATTTGTTTTAAGATTTACTGTGCTCGTTCAATGAAAAATGCTGGGTGTGCAAAAGTCAAAAAACACAAAATGTTATGTTTTGATTTTAATAAACGGTTTTTTTGCACTTTAAATTTCACCTGTGGTAAATATAAAATTTGCGTTTTAAGATTTACGTAGAGCTGCGTCAATGAACAATGCTGGGTGGAAAAAAGTCAAAAAACACTAACGTATGTTTTGGTTAATAAACGGTATTTTTTGCCCCTTTCAATTCCCCTGTGGGAATATAGTATTGTTTTTTTAAGATTTACTAGAGCTGCGTCAATGAACAATGCGGGGTGCGCAAAAGTCAAAAAAACACGTAACTGTTATGTTTGGTTTATAAAAAACGTATTTTTTGACCTTTTTTCCCTGGGTGAATATAGAATTGCTTTTTTAAAGTTTAGTAGAGTGCGTCAATGAACAAGTGGGTGCGAAAGTCAAAAAAACAGAAATGTTAGTTTGGTATTAATAACGTTTTTTTGCCCCCTTTTAATTTCCCCTTGGTAAATATAGAATTGCTGTTTTAAGATTTACGTAAAATGCGCGTAAATGAACAATGCTGGGTGCGCAAAGTTAAAAAAAACAAAAAATGTATGTTTTGTATAACTATTTTGGAAACAAAAACCTGGTGAACAAGATTGCGGGTTTTTAAAAATTTACGAAAGGTGGATATATCAAAAAGTCAAGGTGTAATGGGTAAAATTGAAAATGAACATATCTGAAATGTATATGATAAAAAAAGTGGAGTTTTGCAGCTAACAAAGGACCTGCAGTTTCTAGAAATGATGGTATCCAATATAAGTTAGGCCTGCCCCAAAAACCCCGGAAATATTTCAATAGCAAAACTTTAATAATAAAGTTTATTCCCCCTCAATGTCTACACTAAGTCTTGGTGATCTTTATCCGTGTGCTTTATAGTTTAGCGTTGTTGTTTTTCACCCCGGGGGCCCCCCTTGTCCACCCCCGTAAATTTACGGGGTAGATGGTTTTAAAAATTTTCCCCTAGCAAAACTACAAAAAATCTTCAACTCTTTAATTTAACTTTTTTGGAAGGATAACGTAATGGGAGGGGGTTTTTTGTGTGCAGAAATAGACTTTTTTTGCTGAGCTTTTTGGGCCCACAGGCAGAGGCGGTCTTTCCCTTGGGGACGTAAAGAGAAACTGAGGTGAAAAACGGGAAAAAGTTTTGTTCTATGAAAAAACGAAACGGTCTTGTTTTTTTTCCAGCCAATGGCAACCATCACATCCCAGTCATACGTGCACACACATTTACCCTCCCTTCTATTCTGTAATCTAAATTTCCCGGGCCCGGGCCCAAAAAATTACCCAGGAAGTTGGCCAAAAAAGGGGGCCCCATTTTTAAATAGATGATGCACAGATTTTTAACCTTAATTATGCATGATCTGGAAATTTCGGATCACCAAAAAAAATTTTTCCCGATTTCAACTTTGTCTTTAAAAATCGCTAAAACCTACCCCGGGGGGGGGGGGGGGGGGGGGGGGGAAGGGGGGGGGGGGGGGGGGGGGGGGGGGGGGGGGGGGCGGGGGGGAAACCACTCTCCCGCATTGCACCAAACAAAAATATTTCCCCCCCCTTATCTAAAACCTTACACAACAACCCTAAACGTTTTTCTTTTTTGATACCTTTCCATTTCCCTCCTCGGGGCCCCAAAAGCTCGGGGCCCCCGGTCACTGCCCTTTTGTGTGAAGACCTGGCTACCCCATTTAAAGAGAAAAATTAACAAAATCCGCTTTAACATTCTTTCTAAAAAACCCCAAGCAAAAAACCCATCCGGTCCCCCCCCCAACACACCCCCCTACCCTACTCTCGGGCTCTTGACCAGACACAAAAGAAGTTCCAGGCTTCTTTGCCTGCAACCTGCCCCCTTGCTCTAGAGCCCCCATTCCCCTCCCACCTTGTTCAGTTTTAATTTCTCCAGTTGTCCTCTCTCACCTAAATTGCAACCCTGTAACCTTCTCTTCCATGGGATCTTTCCAAAATTCTCCTTTAAAACACGTGTTAAAATTTTCCTTTTAATGAAAAACCCCCTTCTCGGGCCCCCCTTTCCTGGGGCCTCCCAAAACCCCGACCGGGTTTTTAAACCTTCCCCCCATCTGAAAAACCCTGGAAGGGCCTTGGTCCCCCCCTTTCAGCAAATCTCTCTACTAAACTCTCTTCTCGACCCTCTAAATCAGGTTTCCCTGACCCTAAATTCCACAGAAACGGGCTTAACTAAAGTCTCCAATGATCTCCCTCACTGCAAAAAAATCCCCGGGAAAATACTCTTTTTTGCTTCATCGGATCTCTCTAAAGGTTTTTGGGACATTTTGATCACCAACTTCCCCTCCCCTGCCCCAGCACCTTTGGGCCCTCCAGGACCCCGCCTCGTTTTGGTTCCCCCCCCTTTCCTTTTTAAATCGCTCCTTCAGGTGTCTATTTTCAGTTTCCCAAACCTCCCCCTCCTTTTCCCCTTGCCGTGGGGGTTTTCCACAGGGATCTGTTTTTGGGCCCTCTTTTCTTTTCTACCCTACCCAGAAACCAATTGGAAAAACCCATCAGCGGATTTGGCAAAACGGATGATACTCAACTATAAAACCTTTCCCCCGGGACATCACTCCCCCCCCTGCTAAAAAAAACCCCAGTGACGTTGTCTGCTGTTTTGGGAATCATGTCCCCCCTGTATTTTAAACAAAACCCTTAATAAAACTGAACTTCTAGAAATCCCCCCCATCTACAAAACCGCCCTTACCCTGCCTTTTCTGTCTCGTGTCTGGCACCCCCCAAAAACCTCCTGGGCAGGGGGCCCGTTTTGTTTTGGGGGGTTTATTAGATTTGATCTGTCTTTCCCCCCCTTTATTTTTCCAGTCCCTCGCCCGTTTCTGTCACTGCCCTAAAGGGAAACATCTCCTTAACCCGGGTCCTTTTCTTTTTGGGGAAAAAGGGCAAACTTCTTGTTTTTTCTTATTAATTCTTGCCTAAAATTCTGTAACCCCCCTGCTTTCGTCTCCCTCTCTGCAAACTCTCTTTTTAAATTCTGTTCTGAATGCAGCAAGCCAGGCTCGTCCTTTCATTCCCAGCTGCTATATTGAAGCCTCTCTAAAAACCCTGTGTCAGTCAACTGTACTGGTTTGCTCATGTCAGTATATGAATACAACATAAACTCATTATTCTCACCCATAAAGCTCTCCACAGTGCTGCACCGCCCCTACAACACCTCCCTCATCTCTGCTACCACCCTACCCCCTCTCGCTCTGCTGAAGATATCAAAATTACATTCCACAATCATCCATACCCCTCCCATGCCCATCTCCAAGACTTCTCCACGTGCAGCACCAGTTCACTGGACATTTTAAACCACCCCGCATGCAAACAGCAGGCACACACAGGACTCTCATAGCATTAGAGGGCCCTGAGAAATACATCCTCTCACTCTGGCCTACCAGAAATGGCCTAATGGGCTACCCCCCCCCCCCCCCCCTCACTCCTACCGCACTCACCTCATTTTCGGCACTTATCTGTATAAAGATGTACTGTAAGGGGTGGACAGGTCCAATCCAAAATACTACATTAACAACCCCAAAATTTAAGTCACATGGCTGGACCATAGTAAAGTCTAGCACTTCTTACGCTATATGGCGTCTCATCCCATAACCCTAATAGATTGTAGACACTTTGCGAGCAGGGACCTCCACACCCTTGTGTCTCATCAGTAAGTAGGCTTTTCTTTGTGCAATGTATGTTCTTTGTCAGTACAGCTACACCCCCAAATTGTAAAGTGCTGCGGAATATGTTGGCGCTATATAAATAAAGATGATTATCATTATTATTATTTCTATAATCAGAACAAAGGAAGTTGAGCCCACAGTTTTCCTGCTGTGGACCTTGAAAGGTTAAGGTACATTGGGAGCAATCTGGATAAAAAGGGTAATGGGGACCAGACAGTGAGATGGAGCATAAGGAGCAGTCTTTGAAAGAGGGAGTAGCATTCAGAACAATGTGGAGGAGGGAGCAGTTTGTGATAGGGCATAAAAGCTTTATGATTGAGATGGTGGGATAGATACAGTACATATTTGATATGGAGAATACTCCCTCTCTCTGCAAGAGGGAGTATGGGAAGCAGCCTTTATGTGAGGGAGCAAAGGGATAAATCTATGAGTAATGAAAACATTGAAGGCAGTCTATATGAGAGGGGGCTATAGGAATTGGCCTGCATAAGAAATAAAGGTAGTGGGGCACAGGGAGCAAGAGAAATTATTCTCTAAGGAAGGATATAGGGAACAAACTAAGACAGGGGCATGAGGAGCAGTCTGTAATGGAGACGGGTAGATTGCACATATTCTCTAGCTGGAGGGCATTGGGAGCAGACTGTGTAAAAAAGAGGAGCATGAGGGAAGATTTCAACTTTAAGAACACCACGTTTTCTGTGTGTGGGCACTATTTCTGCGTTGTGTACAAAGGGGATTACTTTTACTGTACAGGGTACAGAAGATAACACTAAACTCCTGGGGCACAACTAATGTCTGTAGCACAATATGGTGCAGTATCTATTTCGAAACAATATTTATATAGAGGTGCAAAGTTTCGGTTGTAATTGTCTGTGTGGTAATATTTTTGGGGCAACTTTAAGTATGGTAACATTACTTCTAAGGTACAATATTTGGGGAAACTGTGCAACACATTAGGTACAGCAAGAGGAGAAGATGAGACAGTAACGTACACTCAAGTGGAAGGAGGAAAGAAAGTGTATTCTGATATGTGCAACCATGTAGAAAATGGGAAGTGGAGCAGGGGCCTCACAATGTGGATGGATATTGCTTTTTATTCAGGATCTTGTATTACATTGTACTCTGTACTGTGTACAGTAGTTATTTAGGGTACAGCAATACGTTTCCACTGTATGGGACTCTAAGCCTCATTAGGCTATGAGATAAGCTGCCATGTTTTAAATTTCTAAAGAAGAAAAATTAAATATAATATTTACCAAGGCCTCTTTTTTCCAAACTTCTTATTATATCTTAGGCAGTAAAAATGTATTATAACTGAAGCAACACAAAGTAAGATTCCTTATTATATATTTGTCATTATTAAGAACGTTTTTATTTAACAAAGTCATCTTTTCCAAACAGTGACTGCACCTGAGGATCAGGAGAACTCATCAACCACAAACAGCAAAGTGTACCTAGAAAATACAAATTTACATAGAAAAGTTCTTGTTATGTAACCCTTTAAGAGCACACACTGTCACAGTTGATGGTCTCTCCTAATTGTATGGGGCTGAGAGCTGTTCAATCATCAGAGCATGACGAAAAAAAGTGTGAACAATTTGTGATAACAAAGAGTGAGCAACTGTGATAGACAACTATGAACCCTTTTTGGCAATGGGCACTCAATCAAAAAAAACCCCACCAAAACCACCGTCCAAGATATTAATGCATCTGTCACACTCTGGAACCTGCTACCCCAAAACTCTCATACCTCTGAAACCTTCAAAAGAAACCTGAAATCCCATCTCTTCAGAGGTAAAACCACTGGATGCAGGGTGTGTTAACCACTGAAGAATAGATTGGCGACACTCTTGAGTAATAAGTACGCCACAGGGAAACCGACCAAGCGATGATAGTCCTGATGGTCCTTGTCGACTGAGATGTGCTCCTATGTGTTTTTGTCCAAGCACTGGAAAGAGTGCCTTGTCTCATACCTCTAGCTCCATGCCCTATTCCCCTTCTTGCTCGCTTACCACCTCTAGTTTGCTCCATGTTCAAAAAGATAAACATTGAAAAAGTAAAGATTTGTTCACGGTGTCTTATGGAAGAGCTCTACTCAACACACTGGAAAAATAAAGTTGTCTTCAATATTAAAAATTAGCAAACACTATTAGAAACAGATTTCTTTCTATGGCAGATTTTTAACAGTGTTTTATAGAAGAACTCTAGCAACACTGGAAAACTGTACTTTTCTACAATCCCAAAAATTTGCAGCAAGCAAACACTATTAGAAATAGATTTCTTTCTATGGCAGATTTGATAACGGTGTCTTCTGCAATAGATAGACCCCCAAAACAGGAGAAATGAACTTTTTGGAACTCAGGATAAAGATGGGAAAGATGCAGGCAGCAATACAAAACTCCCTAACGCACGGTAAATTTCAAGCGATAATGAATAATTAAAAAATCTTACAATATAAAATACTTTATTTTGCATTGAGTGATATTAACAACAGAAGAGCTCTAATTCCTGGATATATACTGTAAGACAATAACACACTTGACGGTATTTTGAAAGGTATTTCACTACCAAAACTGCCAAAAATGAACTTTTCTCCATTCAGAATAATTTTCACTAACCAACCACTATTTTAAATAAATTTCTTTGTATTGGAGATGTAAAGACGGTGTGTAATACAATTACTGAACTCCCAAAATGCAAAAAATGAAGTTTTCTCCACTCAGTATAATTTCCACCAACCACTATTTATAATATATTTCTTTGAACAGGAGAATTAGAGACGTTGTGTTAAAAAATGATTCAACCCCCAATACTGCAAAAATTGAACTTTTGGGCACTGAATATGATTTATCAAAACCAAGCACTCTGTATAATATATATCCATGTAGATGAAAGTTAGGCATTATTTGACCTTGCAAATGTCGCCAAATAATAGCTTCTGGGTGTGGGAAAGATGCAGCCTGCAATACAAAACATCCCTAACTATTGCTGTCTATGGAGAGGAAAATGCTATCCTACAAAGTATTGATTCCCTAAGCTTGCTGCACACCAACCTAACTAACAACCTAATTAATCAATAGCAGCTTTTCCTGTCTAAAATAGCTAATAAACAAATCTTGCGCCTGCATGCAAGCAAGTAGAGAGCAGACTGTACATACAGAGATTTAGCTAAAAAAATAGCATCAGAATGCAACACAGTGAAATATATAAATTTATATAGTATACTATATATATTATATATTATATATAATATATATATATATATCTATATATAATATTATATATATATTATAACATGGTCATGTGATGTTAGCACGAGAGCCCTACACCTCAGCAATGATGTTTTCGACACTTCTCTGTGCTCTGCACTGATTCAATTGCCAACAAAATTGCAGATCGGCACTGAAAACTATTAAAATGGCGTGTCAAATTCCATGTCGAACTCGAACATTTACTTGAACAAACCGTAAAATGTTTGGTTCAGTTCGAGAAAATTGAGATGTTCGACTCAAACTTAACTTTTCTCGAATGGTTTGATCAACACTGCTGACCCGCACGAGGGACATGAAATTATCTCAAATAGGCCAGGGGTCACGATTTTATTGGAGTCTAAATAACACCCAGCTTTGTTTGTGCGGTGTCCAAATTATAAATTAACTCAAGATTGTATCTGCACATACATCATCGAAAGAACAAGAGACATTTCGCTACATGTCGCTTTATCCTTTCTCCTTTATTAAAAGCTTGGCAAGCGGCTTTTTAAACTTTCAGTGGTTTATGTAAAGCAGATATATTTTTATTGGACAATACACTATATCCTTTTTCTAGCAACACCTTTTTATAATTATTCTTATTATAACAATCACTCATTAAAAATCATTAATTAAGCATCTTCCAATTGTCACTTGTAAGTGCTAAAAAAAACACCACTACATATTCTATACACTCTGGTCATTAATTGTAATGCCATTTTTTGAAATCTAAAAGTCAGTGTTCTACTGTGCATGGGCAGAATATAACACAGTGAGTGTCAAACCTTTAACACCATCAACACTACACATCTAAACTGTCCATGTACTCATAACAAAGCCATTGTATGACACTTACAGGAGACTTTGTCTGAGATTCTCCCAAAACAATACAAGGACACAAGCAGTTTCATAGATAAAAAAAAAAAAAAAAACAGTAAAGATGAGACTGCAAACTTTAACCCTGTATTATAGAACTACAGAATTTATGAAAGAATGAATATCTATATCAGTACTAAACTGTGTAAAGTAAACACCACAATAGAGGATGATGTTCTATTACAAAGGGATCTAGATAAGTTGGAGCCCTGGGCAGAGAAATGGCAGATGAGGTTTAACACAGATAATTGCAAGTTTACACACATGGGAAGGAGATATCCATTCCATGATTAGATGTTAAACAGAAAAAAGCTTTGGGTATAAGTTAGATGGAGGAGGACTTGCGAATCCTTGTGGGCAGTAAACTTAATTGTAGCAGCCAGTGTTATACAGCAGCTGCCAAGGCAAAGTGGATCATGGGATGTATTAAAAGAAACACAGATGCACATGATGAGAACATTAATCTCCCATTATACAAAACACTGGTCAGACCACACGATGACAATTGTGTACAGATTTTTTTGGGCACCAGTGCCCAAGAGAAAGACAATGTAGAGCTTGAACAGTTTCAATAGGTGCAACCTAAAAAAATATAGTGCACTTCGGGAGGAACTGCAAAACCCACACAGATGAGTAAAGATTAGGGTTATTTAGTTAAGAGAAAAGAAGGCTTTGTTTAAATATGTTTAAATATATCAAAAGTCAATATAGAGATCTCTCCCAAGCTCTTAATTTATTTATAACCTAGGAATAGAATCAAGAACAATGGGGACATCCTCCATGATCTACAGTGAAAGAAAGAATCTACATAAACATAGAAAGGTATTCTTTATTGAAGGAACAGTGAGACACGTGTGACTCTCTTGTCAGTTGGAAATGTCATGGTTGAATTCAGTAGTAGAGGTTCAAAAAGGGTCTGGATTTAATACTAGAGTGTAATAAATTAACAAGTTTATAGTTGAATCATGATACTGTCGAAGTTATGAATGCTTTATAACAATTATCAGAGGGAGTACGGAAGGAATATATATACTCCAGCTAAAATTAAGGACTAATGGCTTCTACCACATGGAATTATTGTCTTACTCTGGATCATCACAATAGGTAGAGATTGCGAATGATTCTAACGAAGTGGAAATCGTTTAAGAATATCAGTTGAAAACTTCGGTTTCGGACCGAAGTCGAACTTTGGGGGTACTTCCGGGTGAACGAAGTGAGCTATTGATTGATAAAATGGCTGCGAGCTACATGTGCGCACATGGGGCAAAGCACTCTGGAGAAGAAGGGCATAGACGGCATGACATGTGCAGAGAGAATCCAATCAAGACCGTCGGGAATCTGTGTACGTCCGCCTACAAAAAGACCGATGCGTGCGCCGCTGGGAGCTCACAGTCCCTCCTCACTGTATACTGACAGGGAAGGTTCAGCTGCGGGTGATAGCGCTTTCTTAAGAACAGATTTATAAATACCGCGATTTCTGTGGGTGTCTCACTGTTCTCAGAGACAGTTCTCTGAATGAGCCAATTTCTGATTTTTTGGTGTATTGGATCTGAATCCAGAGGTGCGTCCACTGCATGCTGCATATAACATTCAATACCGAGTGGGGATCTAAGCCGTTCCTGTTGTAATCATTTAAAGAAACAGCGTTTTACAATACAATTACCACTTCAAAATTTTGGCTGCTGAATTCTTTGGCGCAATTTTCATCCAGGGGTTAATTAAGCGTTGTTTTGCTGTGTGCTTACAAAATAAACGGTCTTTTTCAAACGCCAAATAAATATATATTTTTTATGGTATCTCTAATTCACTAAGCAAAAGGCAAATTACAACAGTATCTCTTGTTGTGTGGCGTAGAAAACACGCAAATGAAAAACACGCTCCATAGATAGTGCTGCTCAATTCTTTGGCGCAATTTACATCCAGGGGTAATAAAGCGTTGTTTTTGCTGGTGTGCTGACAAAAATAAACCGTATTTATCAAAACGCCAAATATATAATATATAATTTTTGGTAGGCCTAATCACAAGCCAAGGCAAATTACAACTGTCTCATCTTGTTGTGTGGCGAATAAAACACGCAATTGTAACACGCTACTAGTTTGTGCGGCTCAATTCATTTGGCGCAATTTTACATCCAGGTTAATTAAGCGTTGTTTTGCGGTGTTCTGACCAAAATAAACCTGCTTTTTTCAACGCCAAAAAATATATATATTTTTTTTGTGTAGCCTAATTCACAAGCACAGTGCAATTACAACTGTATCTCTATGTTGTGTCGTCGTAGAAAAACACGCAATTGGTAACACGCTACTAGTTTTTGGACGGCTCAAATCCATTGGCGCAATTTACATCCAGTGGTTAATTAAGAGTTGATTTGCGTGTGCTGACGAAAAATAAACCGGTCTTTTTTACACTCACGCCAAAAATATATATATTTTTTGGTAGCCTAATTCACAAATCACAATGCAAATTACACAACTGTATCTACTTGATGTGTGGCGTAGAAAACAACGCAATTGTAACACGCAACTAGTTTGAGCTTGCTTATTCTTTGCGCAATATACAATCCAGGGGGTAAATTAAGCGTTGTTTTGCTGGTGTGGCTTACAAAAATAAACTGTCTTTTTTCAACGCCAAATATATATAATAAATATTTTTGGTAGCCTAATTCACAAAGCAAAGGCAAATTACAACTGAATCCATGTTGTGTTGCGAAAAAACACCGCAATTGTACACGCTACTAAGTTTGTGCGGTACTCAATTCTTTGGCGAAATTAACATCCAGGGGTTAATTAAGCGTTGTTTTGCTGTGTGCTGACAAAAATAAACCGTCTTTTTTTTTCAACGCCAAATATATATAATTAATTTTTTTGGTAGCCTAATTCACAAACCAAAAGGCAATTACAACTGTATCCTCTTGATGTGTGGCGTAGAAAACACACGCAATTGTAAACACCTACTAGTTTTGTGGCGGCTCAATTCTTTGGCGCAATTTACATCCAGGGGTTAATTAAGCGTTGTTATTGCTGGTGTGCTGACAAAAATAAACCGTCTTTTTTTTCAACGCCAAATATATAAAGTATTTTTTTTGGTAACTAATTCACAAGCAAAGGCAAATACAACTGTATCTCTTGTTGTTGGGCGGTAGAAAACACGCAATAGTAACACGATACTAGTTTAGTGCGGCTCAATTCTTTGGGGCCGCAATTTACATCCAGTTGGATAATTAAGCGTTGTTTTGCTGGTGTGCTTACAAAAATAAACTGTACTATTTCAACGCCAAATATAATATAATTTTTTTGGTAGCCTAAATACACAAGACAAAGGCAAATTACAAACTGTATCCCTCTTGTTGTGTGGCGTAGAAAACACGCAATTGTAACACTCTACTAGTTTAGTGCTGCTCAATTCTTAGGTGCTCAATTTACATACATTGGGTTTAATTAAGCGTTTTGTTTTTGGCTGGTGTGCTGACAAAAATAAAACTGGCTTTTTCACTCCAAATATATAATATTTATTATGGTAGCCTAATTCACAAGCAAGGCAAAATGACAACTGTATCTCTTGTTGTGTGGCGTAGAAAAACACGCAATTGTAACACGTACTATTTGTGCTGCTCAATTCTATGGCGCAATTATACATCCAGGGGTAGATTAAGCGATGTTTTGCTTGGTGTGCTGACAACAAAAAACCTTTCATTTTTCAACGCCAATTAAAATATATTATTTTTGGATAGCCACTTACCAAGCAAAGGCAAATTACAACTGTATCTTCTGTTGTGTGGCGTAGAAAACACGCAATAAGTAACACGCTACTAGTTTGTGCGCTCAATTTAGGCGCAATTACATCCATTGCGGGTTAATTAAGCGTTGTTTTATGCTGGTGTGCTGATAAAAATAAAACAGTCTTTTTCAACCGCCAAAATATAAATATTTTTTGGTAGCCTAATCACAAGCAAAGTCAAATACAACTGTATCACTTTTTGAGTGGCGTAGAAAACACACGCGCATTGTAACACGCTACTATTTGCTGCGGCTCAATTCTTTTGGCGCAATATACATCCCGGGGATAATTAAGCGTGTTTTGCCTGGTGTGCTGACAAAAATAAAACCGTCTTTTCAACGCCAAATAATATATAATATTTTTTTGGTAGCCAAATTCACAAGCAAGGCAAATTACAACTGTATCTCTTGTTGTGTGGCGTAGAAAACACGCAATTGTAACACGCTACTAGTTTGTGCGGCTCAATTCTTTGGCGCAATTTACATAACGGGGTTAATTAAGAGTTGTTTTGGTTGTTTGCTGACAAAAATAAACAGTCTATTTCAACGCCAAATATATATATTATTATTTATTGGTAGCCTAATTCACAAGCAAAGGCCAATTATCAAACTGTATCTCATGTTGTGTGGCTAGAAAACACGCAATTGTAAACAACGCTATACAAAGCTACAAGATTGTGCTGGCACAATTCTATGCGTAAATTTACAACCAAGGGGTTAATTAAGCGTTTTGTTTTGCAGGTGTGCTGACAAAAATAAACCGTCTTTGTCAACGCCAAATATATCTATATCTTTTTGTTAGCCTAATTCACAAGCAAAGGCAAATTACAACTGTATCTCTTGTATGTGTGGCGTAGAAAACACGCAATTGTACACGCCAATAGTTTTGTTGTGCGGCTCAATTCCTTTGGGGCGCAATTTACATCCAGGGGTAAATTAAGCGTTGTTTTGCTGTGTGCCTGACAAAAATAAACCGACTTTCAACGCCAATTAAATATATATATTTTTTGGTAGCCTAAATTCACAACAAGCAAATTACAAACTGTATCTCTTGTTGTGTGCGAGAAACACTCAATGAACACGCTACTAGTTTGTGCGTCAATTCATTGGCGCAATTTCCATCCAGGGTTTAATTAAGCTTTGTTTTGCTGCTGTTCTGACAAAAATAAAACCGACTTTTTACAACGCCAAAAATACATATTTTTTTGTGTAGCCTAATTTCACAAGCAAAGGCAAATATACAACTGTTAAATCTCTTGTTTTGTGCGTAAGAAAACCACACGCAATTGTAACACGCTAACTAGATTGTGTCGGCCACAATTCCTTTGGGCGCAAATTACATCCGGGGTTTAAATTAAGCGTTGTTTTGCTGCTGTGCTGACAAAAATAAACCGTCTTTATTCAACACACCGAAATATATACATTTTTACCTTGTATCAAAATTCACCAAGCGAAGGTTGAATTAAGCCTGTTTGTGCTTTTACATTTAGTAAAACACACGTGCTGTAAAACGACGACCTACAAGTAAATTTTTCCAGGCCATTTGTGGAGCGCAATATATATCCAAGGGTAACCCAGATCTTGTTACTCGGGATCATTGGAGTCAAAAAACAAGGTGTAAATGTATCATAAACAGATAGCTTCATCAAACAGTGTCTGTACATTTTAGAACAAACAGTAAGTCAGACAGAGAGGTGCATGGCTCTGCAACTGCGAGTGGCAGTGGCACAAACATTTCTGGAAACGGGCCCAGGTCCGCAGCACAGCAAGGGACGTCGCGAGCAGGGTCCACTCGTGAGGCCACAACTGCCGCTGTCCATCTAAAAAGCCCGGCCGTGTGTTTGTTTCATCAACCCAAGGGATCCTTGATTGGGTTGATCTAGTCCTCCTCTTCCTCCCAGATGACAATCTGACAACCCCAGCCAAGATTCGGGTGAACCGTCAGACACAACAACACTTAGTTTTGGTCCATGCCCGGGAGTCGTGTCAGCGGCCCTCACCTGTCCTCACCCGCCTCTGTCCCATCCAGTTCCCTCAGACCAGGGATCAACTAAGTTGGTCCTCTGGGGCTCAGCGCCACTAAAAGCGAGGATGAACATTTTGAGGAGGCATTCAGCAGCTACGTGGCAGGCGAAAAATTGATGGGCAATATCCCCAGCTTCTAGCAGTAGGCGGTCATAGTATAGATGTGTGGAGAGTGGCATGTGAGGGTCATTAGGTGAGAGTTCAGCCTCGGCTTAACCAAGACCGGTGGATTGAGGACAGTAGTGACGATGAAAAAACACAATAGAAGTGATGTAGC